>CAJHQP010000938.1:0-141472 GCA_905132765.1 Moricandia arvensis
TCCTTAGGGTAATTTGAGTGATATCAGTTACTATCGCTAGGAGTCACAGAGTCAAAGCTGCTGAGGATCAGGCATTGTGGCATAGGTGTTTAGGACATCCTGCTTTTGCTGTTTTGGATTTTTTTACCTTTCATTGTTGTTGTTAAAAAAATTCCTGACAAGTTCGGCGGATGTGAAATTTGTTTTAAGTCTAAACAGACTCTTGAAGTCTTCCATGATAATAATAATAAAGGTTCTGAAAGTTTTGGTTTAATACATGTCAATCTTTGGGGACCCTACCGCATTCCATCCTCTTCTGGTGTTACCTATTTTCTAACCATTGTCAACGTTTTTTCACGAGCCGTATGGATTTATCTTCTATTTGAGAAAAGTGAGGTTCACACAGTACTACCTAACTTCTGCACTATGGTCCATCGTCAGTTTGACAAGTTTGTCAAAATCGTCAGATCAGATAATATGCTTATCTATGTATTTCAACGAACACGGAATACTTCACCAAACATCATGTGTGGCTACTCCGCAGCAGAACGACAGGGTCGAGAGAAAGCACAGACACATCTTTAACGTCGCACAATCTCTACTCTTTCAGTCCAACTTACCAACAAATTTTTGGGGAGAACGTATCTTGGCTGATGCACATGTTATAAATCGAACACCTTCAAGTGTTCTCAAAGGTATCACTTCGTATGAATGTCTCATTGGTAAGCCTCCTTCTTACACAACAATGAAGACGTTTGGGTGCTTGTGTTACGCCTATCGCTATACACGAAACAAGGAAAACTTTGGAGAAAGGTAGGAAGTGTATTTTTATGGGCTATCTCTATGGAAAAAGGGTTGTCGTCTCTATGATCTCAAGAAAGAGGAGTTTTTCATATCTCCTGATGTTGTGTTTGATGAAACACAATTTCCATGTCAAGAAAAAACCGTGACACCCACTCCAGTGATAACCCTTCATGCTCCAGTTGTTGATTCTGATGAATGGATCTTTCACAACAAGGGGAGCTTCACTCCAGTAATCGACAATAGTAATGTAACAAAGCAAAAACCAGTTGACCCTATCCAAAGTGACACTACGACACCGGTTCAAGAGTCAACAAATGTTCCTCCAACAGAGATGGGAAAAGGACATCGTAAAAAAATACCTTCGATGAAGCTTAGAGTTTTTTTTACTTACAACGCAAGTGCGTTGGTATCAGTCAGAAAAACCAATAAACATACACTGCCTGCTCTCACTGACATTCCGATCCAATCATTGTCCTCTCCAATGGTTCCATGTACAACACCGTATCCAATTGAACACTATGTCTCCGATGAACTGTTTTCTGCATATCAATATGTCTATCTAGCAGCTGTAACAGCTGGTGATGAACCAAAGAGCTTCAAAGAAGCTATGGAAGATGAACGTTGGCGCAAATCTATGGGTCTTGAGATCACATATCTCGAAGATGCTCGTAATTGGGATCTTACATGCCTTCCTTCTGGCAAGAAAGCACTCGCCTGAAAATGGTTTTATAAGTACAAATTTAACCCAGACGGCACCGTTGAGAGACCTAAGTCACGTCTGCTTGTATGTGAAAACAGACAAGTTGAAGGAGAGGACTACGTTGAAACATTTTCCCCTCTAGCCAAGATCACTACGGTGCATACAATGTTCAAAATTGCGGATGTGAAAGGCTGGGAAGTCCATCAAATGGACGTGTATAACGCGTTTCTTCATAAAGATTTACAAGAAGAAGTCTACATGAAGTTCCCACCAGGGTATAAAGCTGACGATCCCAATCTGGTTTGTATACTACGCAAGTCACTATATGGTTTAAAACAGGCTCCACTCTGTTGGTTCGCAAAGCTCAGTGATGCTCTGTTACAGTTCGGTTTTGTCCATCATATGAAGACTATTCTCTCTTCACTTTCATTAAAGGCGATGACAGTCTCCGTGTTCTCATATATGTCGATGATTTGATCATAAGCTGTAGTAATTTGGATATGCTGGTAAAGTTCAATGAATACTTAAGTAAGTGCTTCCACATGAAGGACTTGGGCAAAGCCAAATACTTTCTTGGTATTGAAATCTCTCTAAAACAGATGGTTTCTTTCTTTCACAGAGAAAATATGCGTTAGACATTATTGCAGATGCTGGTTTGCTTGGATGCCAGCCCCTTTCTATTCCGGTGGAACAGAAGCATACATTACTGACACATGCTCCTCTGGAACCTTTATACGAGGATCCAGCTCGCTTTCAAAGGTTGGTTGGTCGACTAGTTTATCTCACTATTACGCACTAGAGTTGTGCTATGCAGTGCATATTTTATCTCATATGCATCAGCCACAAAAGCGCCATTGGGATGCTGCAGTTCGCGTTGTTCGGTACATCAAAGGCACACCAGGACAAGGGATTTTGCTCTCTTCAAACAGCTCGTTTTGCTCTCGGGCAAGGTTGCCCTTAAACTCGTCGTTCTCTGTCAGCTTTTGTAGTGCATTTGGGAGGTTCACCGATCGCATGGAAAACAAAGAAGCAAGATACAGTGTCTCACTCGTCAGCTGAAGCCGAATATAGGTCCATGTCCGATGCTTTAAAGAAGTTGAAGTTGTTGAAGCGCCTATTAGCCGATTTTGGAGTCTATGAAAATGGTCCGATGGACATGTTTTGTGACAACAAAGCTGCAATCCCTATAGCAGCAAATCCTGTTTTTCATGAGCGGACTAAACATATCAAAGCAGACTGTCACAATGTCAGGGATGCAGTGAAAGGAAGGCGAATAGCAACGAAGTACGTTTGCACAACAGAACAATTGGCAGACGTTCTAACCAAAGGACTTGGTTGGTATGCATTTGACTACTTACTCACCAAGGTAGGAGTTTGTAATTTTCACTCACCAAGTTGAAGGGGAGTGTTGAGATAAGGATTAGAGGCTACAAATAACTCTCAAGGTTATAGATAACTCTCCTAATATGTTGGAGATAATGATATGTATATACGAGTATATCTCGAGCCGACCTATGTAACATGTATATAAGGAGACCTTCTCCATTATGAATGATAACACAGATTATTACTCTAAGGTCTCTTTAAGTTTAAAAATCAGTTTATCAGCGTTCAACCCTTCTACCTCTTCCAAGATCCTAAACCAAAGTGATTTTTTTCTTTAAGTTTGTTATATGCTTCTTTTGACTTTTTAATTCAGTTCTCAAGATAGCAAGGGTATCTCGCACTCCTTATGTTGAAAATAGCACACATGGAAGACAATTTAGATTAAGTAACCAACAGATAGAGAGTAAAACTATAGCACTTATAATTAGTTGGTACGTACTTCGTTGTGCTGTGCTTGGGTTCACTTCTTCTTGAATCTTACGTTGGTAATCTTGTTCAAACCTATCCAGCACATGGAGTTCATGATATATGTCCTGGAAACATAGAATATGTTCAGAGTAAATCACCATAGTAAATTTTACCATTTTGCATGTAAATACGTACAGCTGTAAAATAAACAAATGTTATCGGCTGGTGCATTATTGATTCTGCTTCCTGCTTCAAATTTTTCTGTGGTGTAAATTCAGATCCCAACCTAAATCATAACACAAAACTGAAGAAGAGTTCCGAAAAATAGATCCCTTCTGTGTCCAAAGTGACATGATCATGTTGGAACATGTCAAAGAAGCAATCCAGTTGTGGTATGAGGATCCTTGCAACGATTTCCAAAACGCACCACCTCTCCAGAAAATATCCTCAACACTTACGTGTAAACGATAAAGAATTATTACTTGTTGCTTATCTCCAAGTCACGAATTAAAAAAAAACAATATATAGAGAACCTTGTCAAATACTGTTAACTTTTATCAGCAGCAGCTATTCTCAACAGTTGATCCATATATTTTGATACTAGGTTCTGTACATGTTCTAAAAGTAACACTACCTCTTTCAAATGAGTGATGCTCTCTTTTGAAAGAGAATGTAAAAGATTGGCGCCTTTGACGATGGTGTCAACGACTTCGAAAGACAAGATTGAGATCTTATTCCCTTTCGTTGTTGTCGCAGAGGAGAATCCCCCAGTAAGGTTCAGCTACTCCCGAGTGTGTCCAACACTTTCACAGTAATATGATCATCATATGAACTGGAGGTAGTCACGTGAGAAGGAATGAGCTAGCACCTGCAAATAAGAAGAAGATAAAGTTGTTACACGTGGGAGAAAGAAGAGTATAAATAGGAGGAAGGATTGTAACTGAGAATCAGTTAGTTGGTTGGCCTCTTGTGGCTTTCTTCTCGAGAGAGCGCAATATATCTTTTTCTTGTAATCCTTGTGTAATCCTCTGTTCTTGATAGAAATATACTTGAGTTTTATCAAATTGGTGCTGGTGAGCGTTCTGGATTGAACAATAGCGAGGAGATGACAGAGAAGATGACGATGTACACACAGACGGTCGGTGACTCACCGGAGTTGTGTTCTGAGTTGAGAAAACTAAAGGAGTCTTGGGAGACGAGGATCGATGCTACCTTCGACAAATGGTATAACATAATAAGTGAACTACTAGATACATAAGATTCAAACAACAAAGAACCAGTAGCTACGAGACTCGTGGAGATTCCAATGTTCTATGGTGGTGATGATTTGCGTCCATGGCTCGATTGGTTGGAGAATCGATTTTCTTCGGAAGATTTTACCGAAGATCAGAAGATGGCGACGGCTTGCGGATTCAGCAGAGGAGAAGCGGAGTCTTGGTACTACAAGCGAATGTCCTGGCTTCTTTTTTGAAATTGGAATGATTTGAAGAGGGTGATGTTGCTTGAGTTTGGATATTGTAACGATCCTGAACGCATTAACATTTGCTTAGATCTTAAAGAATGGTTGTATGAAGAAGAATCGCAAGTTAAATCACGAGAAACCTCAAACTCAGTAGCAACATTGGAGTCGCGTGATCTGAAACCGGAGATCCAATTCGACTCAGTTTTTGCTTGCATCGGAAGTGATTGCTACAAAATCATCAACTTAGGGGAATGATATTGTTGTTGATGCCGTGGTGCAGAACATTGGTGAAGCTGATGAAGAAATAAAGAAGCTACGAGAATCCGTATCACTTGAAACATATTTGCTTGAAACTGGGGAGAAGGAAGTGACTTAGAAGGTTGTGAATAATGATGATTCTGTGAAGATGATGATTATGTCAAGAGAACCGATCCATAACAAAGAAACTTATGTTGTGACTCTAAACAATGTGAATTTGCCATTTGGAATATCTGAGGTTAGGCAGAAGTCATGTTGTGTTGAAGCCACACATACTGCAGAACAAGTATTCGATAGAAGGCTTGAGAGAAGTCACATGTTACATAGTAGGAAGAAGCATAAGAAGCGACATGTCAAAAAAGTGTTTGTTCCAGTGCTTAAGGTACAAGGCAAGAAGAAGAAGCAAAAGTACCAAAAAGGATGTAAGTTTATGTTTAAGAAGTGTTATATACCATGATTTTGACCCACTTTTAGTCATGGTATTGGTGTTTTTATAACTATTTATTATATTATAGAAGATTTTAAGCATATTTTTAGGTTCAGGAGTACTTTGGAAGAAAGTGATGTTTTTGGAGCATTTTAGAGAGAATTGGAAAAATCACTTGATTTCGGAATCAACCAAGAAGATGAGGTCGACATGGAGTGACTCACGTCGATCGATATGCACTCTCCATAATCGATCGACGCCGAAAGCGCAGAAGACCAATTCGCGAGACAGCCAACTTGAAGTCCAAACATCACCAAAATACGATTTTACCCCTGACGAGTTTTAACTTAAGTTTATATACTCTGCCAAAGTGTTAGAGGCAGAGAGAGCTTTTTGTATTCTTTTCACAGAAAAAAGTTTTTAGGATTTATAGTGTGAGAGAGAAAATCAACAGAGAGATTTGTGATTGAAACTTCATTATATTCTATCTATCTACAATTATGCAGTTCTATTACTTTGCTTGTGTTATGATTTGCTTAGCAATGTCCGAGTAGTTCAGTTGTTAGAATTAGGATTTATTGTTTGATTATATTTAAGGTGGTTCTTTAGCTCCTTGTGGATTCGATCCCTAAGTACTGCAATAGATCTCCTATTTAAGAGAGTAAGTGGCTCCATAGGGTAATTTGAGCACGTATCAAATTAGGCGCCGTTGCCGGGGAGCTTTGATCGCCATTAGATTTAGTCTAATAATTCTAGGTTTTTCTTTTTCTTTATCATCTTCTGATAAAAAAATTTCTTGAATTTTAAGTTGCATGTATAGCATTACCAGAAGCAACAAGGAAAAACAACTGCTATTTTCAGAAGACCCAACAAGCTTGGAACGTTCGATCCGCAAAGACCTACGCTCCACATCGATTGATAGCAACACTCGCGTATTGATTGATTCTCATCAGACGACAACTGACCTCGCTCTCACAACGATCGGCACCGACAACTCTTCATCGACCGATTTTCATCACTTGACATCGATCAATACCACACCTTGTACATCGATCGATACTCATCTGTGAGACATGGTTGCGCCTCTGATACTAACTGCGAACGAGGATGGAGAGCTGTATGACCATGAAGGTTATCTGCGTAATGCAACAGGTCAGAAAGTAGATACTCAAGGGAATGTAATCCCTGAAATTGATACTGATGAGGCCACTCGACCCAAGACCTTGGCAGACTACAACCGTCCAGACCAGTACTATGCCAACAAGTCAGCTTTTCGTCTTCTAGACGTCCAGAGGGAGAATTTCGAGTTGAAGCCCCAGTACTACACACTTGTGGCACATATACCCTACTGTGGGTTTCCACATGAGCATCCTATGGACCATCTTGAGAGGTTCGAGGATCTTATTGCTGCTATTAGAGTTAAGGGAGTCCCTGAGGACTACTTACTGTGCAAGCTCTTCAAGTACTCATTGGCTGGAGATGCTGCACACTAGCTCAAGCAGCTACCGCCAGGATCTCTTACATCCTGGGCTGACAGGCAGGAGCTGAAGAACTAAGGAGCAAGATTGCTACCTTTACACAGAAAGCTGGAGAGTTTTTCAAAGACTCTTGGATTAGATTTAAGTTCTTCCACCGTAACTGCCCACACCATGGATTCAATGAGGTACAGCTACTCAGCCTTTTCTTTAGAGGAGTCGCTTTGAAGTATCAGATGACTTTTAATACAGAAAGCGATGGGAGTTTTAACACCAGGAATTTAGAAGACGCTGTGAGGCCTATTGAGATTCTAGATAACAGTAGTAGCACGAAGAACACTGATTCTGAAAGGAGGAAATCTGTAGCATTCGTTGGGAAGGGACAGATGGATGAAGTAAAAGCTAAGTTCGATAGTGTCAGCCAGCTACTTATGAGACAGGTTTGCTTAGCTGAAGATGCAGAGGATATAGACTCAGAGTAAGTAGATGTGAATTACATTGGAGGAACTTGATTTCAGAGGTCTGGAAATCAGTTTGGAAACATGAACTTCAGTGGTAATGGTCAGAGGAGTAACTTCAACCAGAATTCACAATATCAGAAACCCTACAGCAGCTACGGGAACAGCAAGGGTCATGGAAATTCATTCTACCAGAATCCGCCACCACAAACTCAAGAGACAAGATTGAAGCCATGCTTGATTAGGTTCTTGAAGGACAGCAGAGGCTAATAGTGGATTTCAATGGGAAGATTGATTCCATCTACAATGATCTGAACACCAAGATTGATATTTGGGTACTCAGGTAAGGAAGCTTGAGACTCAGGTGGTTCAGATTGGAGAAGCTCTTAGGAAGCAAGAAGGGGATGAAGCAATGAAACATCACGTTAAGGCCATACTGGATGATGATTTCTGGCAAGAAATTCGACATCTGAAGATGAAAGATGACAATTTTGAGGAGGAAAACATGTTTGACTCCGACAAATCGCCTTCGCATCGATTGACACCACGTAGGGCAAATCGATCGATGGTAATCGACACAGATCGATCGACAGAAGGTCATGCAGATCGATCGACACCAACTGAGTCAACTGAATCGTGCAATGCAATCCGGATCTTGACTCACAAGGAGTTCGCGGAAAGACACCCGCATCCACTCAGCCCTTTCCTATGTTACATGGAAACGGAAGTGGATACGCGAAAGCGGAATCATATGGAAGCATAGAAGCGAGTTTTTTTTTAAAACAATTAGGAAGCGGAAACGTGTTGGAAGCGTATATATATACATATATGTATATATATATACACATATTAAAATATAAAAAAATACAAATATGATTAAAAATTATTACATTTAAATTAAAAATAAAAAAATTATTCATTTATAATAATTTTAAATGATTTTATGTTAAAACCGTGAAAATATACATAAATTAAGTTTATAAGATATTATTATACTAATTATTTTTAATATTTCTTAAATAATTAACACCATCTATTTGAATATATAAGATATATATTTAATAAATCTTCAATGCATAAAGATAATTTATAATATTAGTTTTAATAATTGTATATTTTTATTCTCTATTTCACTATTATATAAAAAATGAGGTTTCTTATATTTTTATTTACTTATGACATTTTATCTTTGAAAACGGAAGCGTAATTTCATAATGAAATCGTAAGCTTCCAACATGTTTTTTAAAAAGTTTTTTTAGAAACGCATTGGAATCGAGATTCCGAGAGATTCCACAAGCTTCCGGTTCCAAAGCGGGAAGCAGACGTATGACGAAGCTTCCATGCAACCTAGGCCACTCCACCACCGATCAACACCATGAACAAATTGTCGATCGACAAAGAGAACAAGTCATCGATCGACAGAGTTCAGACACAATCGATCGACACACGTCTCTCACATGCCGAGTGCGTTCGCCCCCAATAGACATATCACAAATCAATGCACTACGACCGCCATCAACCAACCCTTCCAACCCTACATCATAGCCTATGTACATTGATAAGGCCCGTACTGGAAGAATCTTGAGGAAAAGGAAAGAGAAGGTTCCTAAACACCTGAAAAGGGAGCCTAATGAGAAGAAGATGGATGGTTTCACTAAAAGAGTTCTCAGGATCCCACTGGACAAACCTTTTGAGGAGGTTTTCTTTACACACAGACTGTGGATGTACTTCAGAGAAATCAGGGACACTGAGGAGGATATTAGGAGAAGAAGAAGAGTGATCCTGGGAAGTTTGCAGTACCATGTTCAGTAAGAGGTATTGAGTTCCCACATGCACTATGTGACACATGAGCATTAGTCAGCATCCTACCAAAGAATCATTCACTTTTGTGGATTGTTCTAAAAAAAAAATCAGGAGGTATAATTAGAGACTAGGAGGTGCAGATTGGTAATGCACTCATTCATGTAGAATTTGACGTCATGAATATCAAGCTGAACTCGAATTCTTCACTCTTACTTGGCAGAGCTTTCATGGCCACAGTAAGAGCAGTTTGTGACATGAATACTAACATGTTTTGTCCTACTTTAGTTGATCCAAATTTTTTTTATGATCATGTTCGTGTTGTTAAGCAACATGTACTCCTATTAGAGACTGGAGATGCTAGATTCATCGCTACATGCCATTGTGAAGCAGAGTATGAAACCGAGTATTCCGAATCGATCGATACACAACTCAGTATCATCGAACGGTTCCCTCAACCAGCCGGCGATCGATGCACAACAAGACACATCGATCGACAGACAGTCCACGCATGGAACCCTAGCAGATGACTACTACCCGAGTCTTGCTTCTCAAGCCAACAACAAGCAGGATGACTACTCCTTTAAAAGTTGGGTAGACAGTGGTTTCCATGAGAGTTTTGAAATCGACACTGCAATCATATCAGATTCAGAGGATCACAAAGAAGAGCACGATGAGGATTATGATGAGGAGTATGCTCGAGAAATCCATGCAATTCTTACAGAAGATAGACTCCTACAACCCATTAACAAGACGATGCTCACGAAATCGATCGACGCGAACATACTGGAATCGATCGATACTATACCTCATCAAGCAAATCGACATCAACAATCGACCAACAAGCACATTTGCACATCGATCAATTTAGAGGCCACCAGCTTCAAGAAATTTGGAAATTTTCCAATTCTTCCTAGGGCACCTGATGGCTATAAAAGAAGTCTTGCAACCAAGAGGACATCTAATACCATAGAATCAGACAAGATGAAAGCACCTACGACCTTTAAGAGACAAAGCAAGAGAGGAACCAACTACAGATATCATCATGGCAAAGCAACAAGTGCAACATTCAACCAGCCAAAGAACACCACCTCTCGTCTACCATCGATCGACGCTGCACAAAACTCATCGATCGATTCTCACCTTAAAACTTTCTCTTTGACTAAAGATTATTTAATTGATGATTTTCTAAAGGTAGATGAATTTAGTGTTATTAGGGATCCAGAAGGTCATGCACGAGCTAGGGATGGGAGGATTCTACAAGTTTCCAAAGAAGACATAGCAGAAATTCTTTAGATGGCCAATGGACCAGAGAATCTCTTTCAGCAACAACTAGGCATGATGCAACAACCATCGACCGGCACAGTCAAAGCATCGTCGATTGTCAGGGTCCCTTGTCCATCGATTGATAGGGAAAGGTGTGTAACGGCCGACAGTAGCAGAACTTATGGACCGGTTTTGGAACCAGAACTCTACACCACAGACGAAATCAAGAAGATGATTGGTTGCATGAGTGATTGCCAGGTAGAAGCCATGGGTAAGCTCAACAGCAATCTGGATACGGTCTATGTGATTATGCAAGGAAGCATCAGTGAATTGACTACGCGCATGAAAGAGATGGAAGCAGAACTAGCTACTATGAAGATACAACATGCATCATCGATTGATACCACTAAGGACACATCAATTGATGCGAATAACGAACCAGTAAAAGAATAGATGTTGACAGGACAAATGGCTAAATGGGGGGGGAGGCATATCTCGACGCACGGATTGACGAAATCTACCACCCTCTCACCAACAACATCAACTGGTTAGGCATGGGGATTGAGATGATACAACAAGATTTGGATATGTTCCGCGAAGAGAAGCGTCAGCATGACAAAGGCAAATCGATCCACACAGAAGCTATGAAATCAATCGATGACAAGATTTTGGACATCGAGAAACAGATGCAGATCTGTGAAGATGAGCATGATCACTACATATCCCCGTTTATGAGGTACTTACACACTTTGGACGACCAGATGACTGCTTTGCAACAAGAAGTCACCACCATTCAGATGCAACTCGACTTTCACCTACCATCCTCAACATCGATCGACACACACAAAGGCAAATCGATCGACGCGAAGAAGCTACCAGCACAGAAATTCTATACCAGAGCAGAAGTTGACAAGATCATCGATAGGATCTACAAGGCTCTGAACACTACTGAGGATAGGCTTGACAAGAGATGTGATGACATATTTTCCCCTTCAACACCAGCATCAGTGGATTACACTCAGGAACATAGTCACTGCAGAAAGAAGTAAGGATGATTCAAACACGACTCGCTCATCGTCCTGGAGCTACAACAACGTCAAAAACACCAAGGTCAAATCGATCGACGGCACTACACCAGAAACGATCAACACCACAACAGTCGCAGCGATCGATACCGAGACCCTACCAGAGCAGGAAAAGCTGTTACAGGAAGAGCCAGTCGCATCAGATTCAGTCAACAAGACATTGGAAGAAATGAATAATGCATGTTTATGATAAAGTTCAATGGAACAACATCAACATTGAGAGTCTTAATGAGAGATTTCAAATCATCTTAGACACAGTCACCAAGGTGGATGAAAGATGGGCCAGAAGTGATGAAGCCACATGAAGTTTCATGGCTACTTGGTTCAGCACCAACAGAGAAGATGTGGATACTTGTTTTCCAACAAGTACATGTTTTTCCACACAATAGCTCACGATACCTCAGCAGTCAAACTAAATGACTATAACAAAGTGATGAGTGGGAGACAACCCACTATTAGGTAATTTAATTTTGGTTTTATTTTACTTTATTAATTCTTTTTCATTTTTTATACTTGCAGGTTTTTTATAAAAAAAGAAAAACAAAAAATAGGTCCAAGGAGAAACAGATGACCATCTCATCGATCGACGAGCCACTGTCGATATCGATCGACAGACGATGCACTCTCTTACACATCGATCGATTCCTAATCCGGTCAGGTTTATCGTTCTTCCTTGTTACATTCAGTACTTTATGATTTATTTTCTTTCGCCATAACTCCGACTATTTTACACTGGGGATAGTGTAATTTAAGCCTGGGGGGGAGGTTTACTGATATTTTCTTTCCAAGGAGTTTTATAAAAATTGTTTTCAAAACTAGTTTTACTAAGCTCCAGAAAAGAGATGATGATCTTATTGAATTATACTTGTCATCTAACGACTTTTTAACACCATTTTAGATTTAATGATTACAAATAGTACTAAAGATGATAAAGTGGATCAAGGAATCAGCTATAATCACTTTCTTAGATTGTTTGAATGAACCAAAGCTGACCTCCAACACTAAACCTGACACAACTGCTTGTCTTGGGGCTTGGTATACATGGGATCGTATTCTTCAAACAAGTTTGGAAGGTAAAGCCTTGTGTAGTTTTATCACATTTTTTACCCTAGATAGTTAAGTAGATTTATGTTACGAAAAAAAAATCTGAAAATAGTACTAAGTTTATTATGATTTTAGTTAGGAGGAATCAGAACAAGACTTGGTGGCTACAACCATTAAGGCTTGATTCATAATGACTCCAACAAAAGAATTCGAATAGGACTTGGTGGCAACAACCATTAAGGCTCACTTCATATGAATTCTTGGATATAGGTCAAAAAGAAGTGATCAAGACTTGGTGGCAACCACCATTAAGGCTTGTTTCATGGAAGTCTGTCCAATCTTGGTCAATAATCATGCCTTAGAAGAAAATTTATTTTATGTTAAGAAATGAGGTTAGTTGAGGAGAATGTCAGATAGTATTTTCTAAGTTGATGGATAGATGAATCTGGTTGCTAAGCTAGGATATAGCATAATAAAATTTTGTGATTAGAACTTCTTAGATGTGGATTGCAATATTATAGAGGTTATGATTTTAAAGTTTTAAATCTATGAGTCCTTGTTCTTTTCAAACCTTTTCAGAGAGACTGCCACTTGCCAACTAGAAACCTGAATCTAGGATTATTAGGTTGTTTAAGCACCATTAGATAACTCTGATAATCTTGAATACATCCTGATTAAGCTATGATTTTTACTAAAGAGAAGGTAATCGCTTGATCTAGGTAATCCATAGTGAGTGTAGATTAACTCGCGTGTAACGCTTGACTAGCCGCATCGATCGAAATTCCCATTGGAAATCGATCGATGTCGAGTAAAGTGTATTGATCGATATTCCTCTAGAATAATCAGTTGACACTGCTATTTATCGGGCATTCTTGTCTAGGTCGATAACACTCCAGTCAATAGACTTATTTATTAAGCGGAAGTCTAGTAGATCTGTTATTAAGATAGTTAAACTCTTTAATACCTTACTAACAACTAATTAGCACCTATAAGATTATAATCTCCAACACCTGAATAAAAATCCTAAGTCTAACACCTTTCCATTTAAGTTCACAAAACCCTGATTCCTTTCTTGTCGAGTAATTGTCTTGCTCAGTTAGAGTATTTCCTACTGTCTACTTATTTACTGCGATTTTACTATTAATATTCACCTAGTTTTATTGCTTGATTAGATTTAAGTGGTTTTTTAACTCCTTGTGGATTTGATCCCTAAGTACTAGTACTGCAGTACTAGTACTGCAATAGATTTTTTTTCCCGTTTGTTTTGGTTGTGGTAACTTGTGGGAAAGAGTTGAGCTGCTGACAAGGCCAAGACATGTCGCTATGTGGCGTTTTGCATACCACTTATTTGGTTAAATGTTTCTGGATTTGAGAAGAGAGAAATACAAAAGGTGCAGACAAAATTCAGAAATCATGGAAGTTTAGGTTCAGATGTAGGCCTGGATTGCACTGGCAACGTTCAATGGCAGATAATAGAGTGACGTGGAGTAGACACAACACTGATTCTTTTGAGCCTGTTTCAGCATCTATACAAGGGAGTGGGTTGAGTTCTGAATCTAGGGATACAGAGTTATGGAGAAGACATTCTGGAACTAGGATTAGAGAAAATCACGTGTTCAACTTGAGGAGGCTAGCCTATGTCAAAGGCTGCTTGGATACAAATTTTCGCAGCAATGATTGGTGGTTGTGTGCAGTTACTGGCAATGTTATTGTTATGGGAGTCAATGGAAACACGTAACTCTCTTTCTAGCTGGAACAATGAGTGTTCAGTCAATGCAGATGCATTGTCAAATCTTACTACTATGGTCAAGATTAAAGAGGTTGCAACCTGAGAGGAAGGACCTGCAACAGCTCCTTTGTGGTGATGACAAGTTCACAGTGAAACATAAAAGGAGATATAAGCAGCCATGTTTTGTTTCAGAATGGAGTTTCAAGGTGGACAATGTTGTGTTCCTCAACGGTGGTGACGTATGTAGAGTTCCTATGGTGGGAGATTATAACAGTCACCACACTATCTTGCTGTATCAGTGGAAACTAGCAGAGTTAAACAATAGAGATTTGATTCGCTTACAAGTCTGGTAGATCTTAGAAATCCAGAACTCAAATGTAACAAGAAGAAGTACTCTTTTATTGAATGAAAAGCTTGCAAGTTAGACTCCTATCACAATCTCATCACGATTGCAATACTCGTCTACAATCTCACAGCGATTGAGAAGTAGAGACCATAACGTCAACTACATACAACAATACAAGAATACTCATCTACACTCACTCTCGAGCTTATTATACTCCAGACTTACAACGGTCATCTAACTGACAATACTCTGATACAATTAGAGTCTTCACCCTCTTCAAACCCTCTCATCCAAATAGAATCTTTCCCTTCATCTATTCCTCCGCGTCTCATATCGTAACCCTCCAAACCAGATAGAGTCTTTCTCCTTATTTAAACTTCCTCCTCTCTTGCCGCGTCACATTCAAGCTCCTGTTCTTTACTCCCATTCTTCTTCCTCTGTCTAAAATACGATTTCTTATACTTATCAATACTCCCCCCCCAACGAAACCGAGCTTGCCCTCAAGCTTGTAAGATGGAAACTGGGTCACAAATGTCTGATAAAGAATCCACGAATTGTCCACAGAAGATAATCCTTTCCAAGTAACCAATAACTCCAACAACCCTTTCTGATCATAACGCTTGTCAAGTACTTCTGCTGGTTCAAACGCATATTGATCAGCACTGACACTAACCGGAGGCAGATCCAACACCTTCTCATTGGGATTAATCACTTTCTTCAGTTGAGAGACGTGGAATACATGATGAATTCTTGAACTCTCGGGCGACAGCAGCTTGTATGCAGTTTGTACGCAGTTTGTCCCACCTTCTACAAAATCTTGTACGGCCCATAAAACTTTGCAGCCAACTTCTGACAAAAGCTATTGACAACCGTTTGTTGTCGATAAGGGCGTAGCTTAAGATACACCATATCTCCTTCCTCAAATTGCACATCACGCCAGTGTTTATCCGCCTGTTATTTCATAAACTGTTGTGCCTTTTCCAAAGTTAACCGCAGCTTGACTAACATAGCATCCCTCTCCAATAGAGACTGCTCCAACTCAAAGTTTGTAGTTGACCCTGGTTCAAAAGATGTCAACGCAGGCGGATCTCTCCCATACAATATCTTGAACGGAGTGGCTTGTAACGCTGTTATTAAGGTCCTTCTTGCTCTCAATCTCGTTTTCTTTTTACATCTTTTTTCCGTTTAAATCGTGTTCTTGATTGCTTGTGTGCGGTTCCGCAGATAGCCAGGTCCTCTGGGAAATTAGGGTTTACTCAAAATTTCTAAATTTACGTAAAATCGACATGGGTGAATTTTGGTCCCACAGTTTGGCGTTAGAAGGAGGGGGGTCGAATCTATCTTACACTCAAGCCGCAGGACGCTCAATCGAGAAACGATGTCTGGCGACCAACAAACTCGCGATGAAAGTGACAACATTGACAACACGTCAGCTCCTGATGTACCTACGGTTAACGCTAACACTAACGCTAACACCGAGGCCATCGGGAAGATGCTCTCCGATTTCACTAAGAAATCGGAGGAACAAGAAAAGCTCATTGGTTCACTCGCAAAAAACCTTAACTGCGAAAACCAGGGAAATTCGCCCCCGTGGAACTACTAGAATCCGCGGAAGAAGGCTCCATTTCGGGAATCCTATGGATCGCCCTAGAACCGAGCAGCGAAATCAGCCGGAGCAAGACTCCGAAAAAGAGAACCCTGACGTGACGCTGAACGAATCGGACAAATGTCTTCCTCGCAGAAAGGAGACCAAGGAAGATGGCGTCGAAAGGGTTAACCTGGTAACAAGCGACCAATCCGATTCGTCGGATTAGGACGCGGACGTCCATCCTAGGAGAAGAAAAACTCGCAGTCCTCAACCGGAGTCTTCTCCCGAGCGCTCTCTTATTGAAGACGAGGAGGAGCTATATTGCTCACAACGCGCAAAAACAGTCGGGGAACGAACTCCAGTTACTCGCAAGAAACGCCGACGAGGTCATAAAACTGCTGGCGACCTAACTGAGATTCGCAATCTCCGCGACTACATCACTAAAAAGACCGCAGCGGTAAAAGTGGTGAAATCTCAAATTCACCATGCTACCAGCGCCGCACCCGAAATTGATCGGCTGCTATAAGAATCTCGGAAAAACACCTTACGATGGGATGGCTGATCCCAAAGCGCACCTACAAGCCTTCCAGATTACCATGGGACGAGCCAAGCTCAAGGATCACGAAAAAGACGCGGGCTACTACCGTCTTTTTGTCGAAAACCTAGAAGGAGCAGCACTCGAGTGGTTCGCCAAACTTAGGCGTAATTCGATCGGGAGTTTCCGCCAACTTGCTTCCGAATTCCTGAAGCAGTACTCGATGTTTATAAATCGGGAAACTTCCGACGCTGATCTCTGGAGCTTATTGCAGAAGGAAAACGAATCCCTTCGCGACTTCATGAGCAGGTTCAAAATTGTCATGGCTAGGGTTAGCGGGATAAGAAACAAAGCTGCCGTCGACGCGCTCAGAAAATTGCTTGGTTCAAGTCGAAATTCTAAAAGTGGATAACTCTCGAGAAACCGTGGATGATCCAGAACGCGCTCCACAAAGCTACCAATTACATAACCATCGAAGAGGAGACTAAATCCTGTCCGAAAAACATAAGCCGACGAAAGCGTCCGCAAAGGACATCGCGTCCGAGCAGAAGCTGAAAAAGAAAAACCCTCGTAACGATAAATACATCCATCACGAGGGACATGATCTCTAAGGGACGCACAACTACGCCATCAATTCCGGATCGGAACAAGGGCAAACTACATGGAACACGTGGCCAAGGAATCCGAATTACGACGAGAATTCCTTCTGCGATCTCCACTAAACTCGCGGGCCCTCTACCTTGAACTGCAAAGCTCTCAGCGTCAGACTTGCCGAAAAATTGCTCGCGGGAGAACTCTCCGAGATATCCAGCGTCAAGGACCTCATCCGCGATTCAGATCGCCCCCCTCGAAAAACGACAGGAACTTGCGAGGGGAAACTCCACCTCAAGGGAACCAGTCAGGGGAGAAACGCGGACAAAGACAAGATGAGAAAGGTAACGACGCTAACCCCCAAAAGATCAATATGATCATCGGCGAATCGCAATACTACAGCGATACCATCTCATCTATCTAGTCCTACCAACGAAAAGCCGAAACCGGATCGAGTTGGAACGTACCATCAGATAACACTCCAAAGGGGGTGATCTCTTTCGATGATGCAGAATCCGGCGGAATCGATCAACCACACGCCGATCCTCTCGTCATTGACTTAGTCATAAGCAACTTAGAAGTCGCTCGAATCCTGGTCGACACTAGAAGCACCGCCAACATAATCTTCCGCAATACATTGGCGCGCATGGGAATCGATTTATCGGACGTCGAGCCAATACCAAAGCCGTTGACCAGTTTCTCCGGCAAAACGGCTATGACTCTAGGATCGATCCGACTTCCGGTTGCCGCGAAAGAAGTGACGAAAAATCGTCAACTTTGCAGTCGTCGATTCCCCAGCTATCTACAACGTGATCATGGGCACGCCTTGGATAAACTCCATGAAAGCGGTTCTATCAACGTACCACTTAGGCATTAAGTTTCTGACACCTATGGGAGTCGCGGCAATTTTGGGATGCCAGAGACAATCGGGATCTTGCTTTTTAGCTGAACATAAGCTAAGAAAATTGGCGGTCGCATTCGTGAACCGAAACGGGTGAAGTTCACGCCACCGCCCGTGGAAAACGACCCAAAACCAGCAACTGTTGAGAAGCAACTAGCTTCCGAACCCATCGCTTCTACCCAACCGGAGGAGATAAACCCGGACCAAGACGCCGATCCAGCGACTAAAGCGATCGATAAGTCTGCGACAGCCTAGTAACCATACTCGCGCCAACAATCAGAACTACGAGATGGCTTGATTTCTTAAAGGAATACGTAGGCAGCTAGCCTAAAGACGAGTTCAGCTATCCCCCTTTCCAAAAAGGGGGGGGGGAGTGGTTGCGTATACAAGTATTCGTATACTCCCATATTTTAAAATATTCGCTTTGTAATCAAAATTTTTGAAACTTTTTAATAAAGACGAAGTTAGAATATTATAAAATCTCTCTATTATCGAAAAGCGTAAAAACATATTCCAAACATCCGAAAAAGTCCGTCCACGACTATAAAAACATAAACGCTCGGCGATTGGCCCCGTCGAGCACGCTAGCCGTCCTAAACAAACGCACCGACCCACTGGTCCGCATACATCCGACTAGGATAAAATAACACGCTATAAAAGAAATCCAAATTTTTGGTCAGCACTTCCAAGCAACTTAGAAATTGTTCCCGGTGAGATGCTCGTTTCCAACCAGACGAATCGTATAAGTCGAGAACCTATCGCGGTTACTAAATCGGTATGGAATCAGGTTAAAATTGCAACAGGCAAAACGAAAGCCGACTAGTCATCGCATAGCCTCAATCCGAAAGTAAACGTATGTCTTGCGCTAACCCCAGCACACTGGTCTCTAACGTCTCAAGGCATGAATCGAGATCCTAAAGGCATGTCTCTTTGCGCACATCTAAACAATCATGAAAATCGAAACACTCCGAGCAAAAGAACCGGACGATCTACACCAAGAGTTAGATACGAGATGACAACTCGTACTCTTCCCTTTACATCTAAAACGAAACGCAGATTTCATACTTAGAAAATATTCTTATTAATATTTTTTTATTTAAATACACGCCGCCAAGCGGCAGGGATTCAAAGCCACCAACGGCCAGTCCCGATAAAACATCACAAACAATATCATGTAACAAAGACATCATTCATCGAAATTACAAAACTCGAACACCGAGCTTTGGTCGGCGCTAGTATCAATCCACGGCTGATCAACTTCGCCACTTGCATCTGGGATCTCCGGCCCAACCTCTACTGAATCCGGTGACACAACAATAGGAGTCAATTGCTCCCACATTCGCGCCCTGAGATTAAAGAGTTCGGGCTGCATATCTCTCTTCCCATCCAAATGCTCCATCTGCTCGGAAAACTCCTTGGCATACGAGTAACCCTCATTCTGAGTAAGGGACAACCTGTGAACGACACCGCAACACTCGAGATAATCACCATTGGCCCGTTGAGCAACCTCAACATTCGAGTAACTGGTTGCAAATCGTTCACGACGAACCCTCGCTTCCTCAGCAACCTCTCTTTTGCCTGCACGGCGCGCACGGCGAACTCTCTGGTTAGAAAGCTCCTTAGAACGACGAGAGTTAGCCGTGCATTCGCTCTTCACGCGAAGCAACCTCCCTTTCAACCCATTCTTCGGCAGGGTTGGCATCAATTTATGCCCGAAGACGAGCAACTTCTTTTCCGCCATATCCGCACGAAACTTAGCATGACCGGCTTCGTTGCTGCGCTTATTCAGGACTCAACTCATGATCAGAAGGCCCTACGAAAAGAAAGATGAAAGGATAAGCTGAACTATTCGATCATAAGTCATTTAAAATAAAACAGACCTTGTTAGCTTGCTCGGATGCTTTGGCAAACTCTGGAACAAAGCCAAGTTTGCCGCCCGAGAAGTTTGAGGTCGATGATCCACCTGCACATGCCCAAACGCCTTCGTTTACCTGACTATCAAGGAAATCATTAAGAATGTTTTCAGGAGAGGCAGTGCGGTCGAATGTATCATCGTCAACAACCACATGCTTATCTTTTCGGGATCTTGACTTGTTCCTCCTCGTTGGGGACGTGTATGGGACGAATTCTCCTATACCCGGATCCTCTTCGAAAACCGGAGAGTCTGCAAAGAGCCGAGATTGAAAAAGGGCATCTGCACGACGTGCACGCTGCGGAGAAAAACTGTTCCAGCTACCTTCCCCGTTTTGCAGCGAAGCAGTAACGGTCGAAAAATCCGCTGGAAACGGAGGTAGAGGGTTGGTCTCTGCGGAAAACAAAAGCAAATGAGTAAAAAAAAGTATTTTCTAAAAGATCGTACGCACTCGGATCACATACTTTTCTGACCCCATGTGGTCACGAAAAAGGGAATGCAGTCCTTCTCTACTGATGCCCTGTCATTACGAACATAGAAGAAGGGTAGTTCGACATGCAACCAGTGACTATTTCCTTGCGAGGCAATAAGTTAATCCTTCGTGTCGTCTCCTCGGGTTTCAGTAAACCCTCAAGATGATCAACGCTAGGGATTATTCCCAGCTCGTAACTCAACGTCAAGAGACCAACGATTTGTTGCAAGCTGCGTGGGTTCAATTGGCTGATCGATAGCCCAATTTGGTGAAGGTATCGAACAATGATCTCTGGAATCGGAAACCACAAATGACGTCGTAGCACGTAAAGAAACCTTCAGGCGCAACTTTTTCACTCTCTCCGGCTAGTGGAAGGCGAAACTCAACCGCCTCTGGAACTTGGAAAAACTTCCGAATAGATTCAAGAACATTGGGACAAACCGAACTCGGGCATCCGGGAATATGGTTAGCATCGGACGGAGGTGGAACCCAGGTTCCGGGGCTAGTAGGTCTCGACTCGCCTCCAATCGCCGAATACACCTCATGTTCTCTCGAGTCAACTAATGGGAGCGAGAGTTCCTCCTTCGGAACTATGACTCGAGGCTGCGAGTTCGTTCCTTCGGAACTACGACGATCAGAACTGGTCTCGGAGCGAGTTCTCCTTTTCGTAAACATGTTTAGGAAAGGTGGGAAAGAAAGAAATCAAAGGGAAAGGAAGAGAGAAAACTTCTTGAACCTTAGATAAGTTATGGAAGGAAGTGAGTAAAGAATTTGAAAATTTACTCCATATACTTATAAGAAAAAGTTTTACTATTCACCTTTGGACTTTTGGCCATTAAGTTCCGCCTAATTCTACTAAACTTGCCGAACAAGTTTGAACCGCTTGCAAGAACTCCACGATTCTTACGAGCTGGGGGGCTAACTGTTGGGGTCAAAATCAGTACGACGAAATCAAAATGAGAAGTTGTTTTATAAAATCATAAGGACTTTCTGAACAAAGGAAATCCACGGAAAAATCGGAAATCGTCATCTCGGAAGAACGAACGAAATAATCGCCGATTACACGATTGCCCAAGTTAAGCGAAAAACCGCAAAAACCAGCATTCGACGTAAACCGCGAGCAGGTTTGACCGAACCAAGTTCAACGTATGACTAGCCAAACCAGACGGTATAGCTCGCCGTACAGTGAACTGGTCAGTCTCGGACCAGCTCGCCGTACGGCGAGCTGGTCGCCTCAATGCAGCTCGCCGTACGGTGAGCTGAACAAACATGGTTCGGCTTGCCGTACGTCAAGCTGACCGTCCCGAGCCTCGATCTCCCACGTCCTCGACTCAAGGCATACGTCCTTCGGTTCGATCATTCTGTGAACCATGGTCGAAACGTCTCTTGTTTCAACTTGATCCGTCTTACCGTTCAGGTTTTACGATAAAAATCGTAAAAGTCTTTTTTCTCGTAAAGTTCGGGAATATCTTATAAAACGGCAACGAGTAGACGGAATATCGTGCATTGTCAAACTATACGATCAACTCGAGAAGTCTTATAAAAACGGCATCGTATCAGGAAACGATCTCGTCTAAAATCATAAAACGGTTTTTATCGCAAAACGGCTCGGACAGCCTGAAAGCGTGATAAAACTCCACTTGCGACTTTAGATGAAATCCAGCCCAAAGATACGATGACGGTTTAAAGATTTACTCGTAGAAAGAAGATAAATGTCAAGTTTGAAGATAAATGTCAAGTTTGAAGATAAATAGAAGATTTCCGCAAAGAAAATGGAAAGATCAAGATAAATGGAAGATTCCCGATAAACTCGAATCTGGGAAAAAAGGAAGGACTAAACTGCCTAAAGGAGGGAGTATATAATCAGAAGGCAGAGGACAGAAGCAAAAGACGAGTTTTCAGAGCTTTCGCAACCAAACTTAGCACTTAGGAATATTTCCATTTTTGTTATCGAGCTGCGTCTCAACTAGGGTTTTAGACTTAGATTGCTAGATTTAGGAATCTCGCCGACAGCTCACGCAGCTAAGGATACTTTTGTTGTACCACTCTTACGCGAATTCGGAATAAGATCCTTCTTGCTCTCAATCTCGTTTTCTTTTACATCTTTTTATTTTCATTTAAATCTTGTTCTTGATTGCTTGTGTGCGGTTCCGCAGATAGCCGGGTCCTATGGGAAATTAGGGTTTACTCTAAATTCCTAAATTTACGTAAAATCGACAGGGGTGAATTTCGGTTCCCACAATGTATTCGAGATAACCAGTCTGTGCTTTGAAACAATCTGCCATCGATCACCCTGAGTTTTTCTGAAACCAATAACTTGTTCTGCAGACGTAAAATGATTCCCTGAATAAGCTCATCAGACATCAACTCTTTATCCAATTCCTGCCATTGCAAAGCTGATGGTACCGTGATAGCAAGTAGCATAGTAAACATTTACATACTCCTAGACAACCCATCAGCTGCTTTGTTCTCTCACCCATGGTTTGTAGAAAATATCGAACTCAAACCCCAAAAAGCCGTTTTAACCACTTCTGATATTCCAAATTAACATCTTTCTGTTCCAACAGAAACTTGAGACTGCAATGATCCGTGTGAACTTCAAACTTTTTTCCAATCAAAATGTCTCCATTTCCTCACTGCCATCACTGTAGCCATAAGCTCTCTCTCATATTCTAGCTTCAGTTGTTCTCTATCTGATAAAGCATGGCCTAAATAAGCAATAGGCTGTTTACCCTGCATGAGAACTGCTCCCACTCCTACACCTGAAGCATCAGATTCCACTATAAACCTCTTGTTAAAATCTGGCAAAACAAAACCAGAGCCTTAACCATTGCTTTCTTTAAGTTCTCAAAAGCTTCCTGCGACTCTAATGACCACAGAAATTGATCACGTTTCAACAGATTTGTCAAAGGACGTGCAAACACTCCATAGTTCCTGATAAACCTCCTGTAGTAGCCTGTTAACCCTAAGAAACCCCAGAGTTACTTTATTGTCTTAGATGTTGGCCACTTATTCATTGCCTCTGTCTTGGAAAGATCTGTTACCACCCCAGAAGCTGAAATGATATGTCCCAAATATTCCACCTGACTCACTCCAAAAAAACACTTCTTGTGGTTAGCAAACAAACTCTGAGCTCTCAGTATTTGTAACACCAACCAGAGATTTCCAGATGCTCAGCCATTGTTTTGCTGAAGATGAGAATATCATCAAAGAAAATCAATACAAAGTTCCAGAGAAAAGGTTTAAAGACTTTATTCATCAACGCTTGGAAGGTTGCTGGTTGATAGTAGGAATTTTCAAGACTCCCAAGTCAAAAGATAGTATAGAAAGGTTGTCGAACCACAGAGAACTAGAGACTTATAACACCAAGAATACACAAGCTCTCCTAATCTAAGCAAAGAAGAAGATAAATGATTTGTAACAAGCTAAGTTTCTAGAAATATAAACAAAGTGATCTCAAATCCAATGAAGAAACAACTACAAGAACTACTTTTAATCAATAAGAACAACTAGGATTCATGGATTAGGCATTTGACTTCTTGTGATTATCCAATCTAGGGTGAGGTTTCAAGCAAGCTATCAAGTCCTATAGGTCTAGACATCCTAAACTAGTCTTTTGTCAAGGTAAAAGCTCCTTTGCTATCAATCTCTAAACATCAAGTGTCCTTGGTCTAAATCAATCAAGCAAGCATTGAGAACAAGTCTAATAACCATCTAAGCATCCCTAGCATCAAGTGTCCTTGGCTAAGAAAGTAAAAAGCAGAAATACTTTCGTTCAGGCATTTCATCATCCACCTTGTGGGCAGAAAATGTCTAGGACTTTATTCTAGAATGATCAGGTCTAAAATAGCATTAAACTCAAGTAATATGCATAGAACATGATGGATCTAACCTTATGCACCCTAGTTCATCATCTAATCACTCCAATCACCTAAATCCATGAATTCCAAAGCTAACTACTCTCTAATCTCCATGAAAAGCCTTAAACCCATATGAGAGTCAAGACTAATCATGATAATGCAAAAGAGAAGAAGAAATTTAGATGAAGAACTTTCTCAAATTGATATAAAGATTCAAGCTTTTACAATGAGAGGCAAAGTTTTTGAGAAAAAATGAGATAATTCCCAAGTTTGGGATACAAGGGTATTTATATGGGGCTTGGAAATCCTTAAAAACATAAAAGAAATGACCAAAATAGCCTTGGAAAAATATAAATTTCGACCAAAAAAAGTTCACACCCGGGAAGAAAGTTCTGGTCCAACCCGGGTGGTCCAGGCCGGGTGCCTCGTCCTTCTCCTCTCGTCCTGGGCGAGCGGGCCTTCTACCCCGGGTGGTCAAGGCCGCGTGGTTCCTCCATCCTCTCCTCTCGTCCTGGGCGAGCGGGTCTCTCAACCCGGGTGGTCCAGCACGGGTGTGTTGATATGTCGTCAATGATTTGATCATAACTCCTCTAATATATCTCCAAATTACTTCAAATCACTTGCATTGGAAAGCTAACTAAACTTCCCATGATTTCACAGAACCTTGGCAACAAAAGACATCTTTAAGGACTCCATATATTTTCATCTTTCACCCCCTTTTGATCACATAGCTCCCAATCACTCCATAGCATTCTCCAACGCCTAATAAGAACAATGCATGCAATATGGACCTAAAGATGCCTAAACCTAAATATATATGATGGTTTCTGTACAAAATGAAATGCTAAAACTATGTAAATATGCATCATATCAACTCCCCCAAACTACTCATTTACTTGTCCTCAAGTAATTAATTAAAATCAAAGAGTGAGAGAATGAAAATGGGAACTCAAAACCAAAGGATACACTTCTTATACTCAACACCACATCCTAGACAAACATAACCTATAGCATAAACAATCTCAATTAGTACACTCTAGCTTCTCAAGGCCTATCAAGACTCATTTCTTTAAAACAAGTTGTGGATCACCAATCAACAAATCTCTTCAACCAACCCTCACATTCAATTAAGCATAAGCAATAAGGTGAAGTCTTGCAAATGGAAACTTGATCTCAATCATTTGGCTTGGTAAGTGAAATGGCTAAATGAGAATAGAAGAGGGGTTTCAATACATTTCTTTTTAGTGGCTTACACTCAAGAATAGGAGCTTGATCATTATGCAAAATCTATCTAAGAAAAGGAGCAACTTATGCATACATTGCTTGTTCTTATCAATCTACCCTTTTCCTAGACAACTTCAAACTCTACCATTTTCCTTGGTGTAAATTTCAAACCCATTCATTCCCAAAAACATTAAGATCACTCTCTTATTTCACTCACCCAATGAACTCATTCTCTTTTCTTTTCTTTTGAACCAACTAGGGACTTTTTCTTTCACTTTTTACTTAAGCTCTACTCTTATTTTTCTTATGTCTTCCCCAAAGTCTTTTCTAGACTCTTTTCTTTCTTTTTTTTCTTAGCCTAAGGGGTTTCTTATTTGAAGTTTCTAGAGCTTTTATTTCTTTTTCTTTTGATCCCTAGTGGTGTTCTTTTGTTTTTCTTTCTTTTAGTTCATTCTTTTCACTCATCTAACACCCCAAGACCCAAGATAAACTTTTTTGCATCACAATACCAAACTTCCCATTGATGTTTTTTTTTTATCTTGTGTTCTTTTGAACTCTATAAATTAGATGGCTTCACCATCCAAAGTTTTGATAAGTAACGTTAACATCATAGATTATTAAGATGGATTCATTATCTTATTTTCTTGTGAGCTCTATAGATTCTCATGTGACATTACACATTAAGATGGATTCATAAAACTAAACCAAACACTTCAGACAGCCACAGTGCATATTTTTCTTCATACAAAAATCTAAAACATTCAGTAGTCTTAAAAGGTTGGGTTACTTCTCCTATCGTGGGAAAAGAGGTACCAATCGGATATTACATATTGATACAGACAAAACTTACATATATCTAAAGCTCTTTTTTTTTTGCTTCTCTCTGTTTGCTTCTTTATTTTATTCTCTTCTTATTGACACAAGAGATTAGTCTATTGTCATTGGTTGCGTCATGCAACATCTGAAACGGGCTTTTCTCACAGTCGTCATCACCTCGGTTTCAGCAGCCTCAAGAAGATTGGCAATCTCTGCAAAACAAGGACGAACTTCAGGGTGCCATCCCAGCAACGTGTCATGATGTCCCCAAGCACAGGGAGACAATCCGCTGGGACCGTTGGACGCACTCCTCTGTTCACCACAGCAAATGCAGCTTGAACTGCTGTCATGTTCTGGAACGGTAACAGACCCGTTATCAACTCCCACAGCACTATTCCAAAACTATACACGTCCACTTTTTGAGTGTAGGGTCTATGCTGTATCAACCCCTAATACTCTCAAGTTTTTGCACATGACAAGCTATCAAAAGAGACCTCACTCAAGCAATAATGATTTAGGCTTCAAAGAATGGTAGGGTTTAAAGGTGTGAGAGTGCCATTTGGGTTGGAAAAAGATTGGTATGAAGGATAAGTAATACCCAAATGTGTATGACCCATGATCAAGTATGCAAGTTCCCATAAGCAAGAAATATTAAGTTCATTCAGTTTTAAGTTCATTTGGAGTTGGTTTAAAGGAGAATGTCAATCTCACACAAGCAACATGTTTCAAGAAGAGTTTTCAAGGCACAAAGCATGCAAGCTTTTCAAGAGATGCTTAAGCTACTTGCTATGATCAACTAGTGTTGGGGTCAAAATCGGTACGACGGAATCAATAGCCAAAACTTCCTGTAAAAATAAAAAAAATACATTTTATAAAACTCGAGAAATCGTTTTATAAAACTCAAGAAATCGTTTTATAAAACTCGAGAATTCGTTTTATAAAACTCGAGAAATCGTTTTATAAAACTCGAGAAATCGTTTTATAAGACTAAAAAAGATTTCCGAACAAAGGAAATCCGCGGAAAACTCGGAAGGACAAAACAAACGTCGATTACACGATCGTCCGAGTTAAGCACAAAGCCGCGAAAAACCGAAACCGCCGTAAAACACGAGCTAATCCCGTCACGACTAGCTCGCCGAACGGCAAGCTGAACCGGTCCGGATCGGTTCGCCGTACGTCAAGCCGACCATCCCGAGCCTTGATCTCCCACATTCCCGATTCAAGGCTTACGTCCTTCGACACGATCATGTTCCGAAACACGGTCGAAATGTCCCCGTTTCGTCTCGATTCGTCCTATCATTCGAGTTTTACGATAAAAACCATAAAACTTTGTTTTCTCGAAAAGAACTTGAGGAAATCATATAAAATGGCAACGGTTAAACGAAACACCGAACATTGCCTAAATTATACGATTTATTCAAGAGTTTTCATAAAAATCATAAAAACACGTTTTTAATGAAAAACGTCGAGTGAATCGTAAAAACAGCAACGATTAACCGAAGAAAACGAACATGGCTAAACTTTACGATTAACTCGGGGAATTTACTAAAAATGGCATCGGATCAGGAAACGATCTCGTACAAAGTCACAAAACGGATTTATCGCAAAACGGCTCAGAATGTCCTAAAACGTGATACAAGCCCATCTCGCGATCTTAACGAAATCTAACTCGAAGATACGATAACGTTTTGACGATTTACTCGCAGAAGGAAGATAAATGTCAAGTTTGAAGATAACTGACAAGTTTGAAGATAAATAGAAGATTTCCGTGGGAAAAAAGGAAAGATCGAGATAAATGGAAGATTCCCGATAAATTCGAATCTGGGCAAAATGGAAAGACTAAACCGCATAGGAAGGGAGTATATAAGCAAGAGGCATAGGGCAGAAGCAAAGGACACATTTTTCAGAGCTTTCACCACCAAACTTAGCATTTAGGAATTTTTCCGTTTTTGTTATCGAGCTGCGTCTCAACTAGGGGTTTTGGTCTTAGACTTCTAGTGTTAGGGATTTCGCCGACGGCTCACGCAGCTAAGGCCACTCTCGTTGTAACCGTTCTTACGCAGATTCGGAATAAGATCCTACTTGCCTTCAATCTCGTTTTTTCTTACTTTAATTTTTATTTCATCGTTTTCTTAATTATCGTTGTGCGGTTCCGCAGATAACTGGGTCCTCTGGGAACTTAGGGTTTACTCAAAGTTCCCTAATTTACAGAAATCGATAGTAGGTGAATTTCGGTTCCCACAGTTTGGCGCTAGAAGGAGGGGGGATCAGATCTATCTTACACTCGAACCGCAACATGTCTAACAAAGAAACGATGACTGGTGACCAACAAACTCGCGATGATCGCGACAACGTTGATAAAACACCACCACCACAAGATGCGCCCGCGGCTAACGCTACAAACGCTAACGCCGAGACCATCGAAAAGTTGCTCTCCGAGTTTAACAAAAAATCGGAAGAGCAGGAGAAGCTCATTGGTTCACTCGTAAAACGGGTCGAAACCCTAACTGCGAAAACGAGAGCAATTCGCCCCCGCAGAACTACTAAAATCTGCGGAAGGAGGCTCGATTTCGCGACTCCTATGGATCGCCCCAGAACCGAGCATGGTAACTTACCGGAGAAGGATTCCAGAAAAGATAACCCTGACGCGACGCTAAAAGAATTGGAAAAATCTCCTACTCGCGAACAGGAGACCGAGGGAGACGGCATCGAAAGGGTTAAACTGGAAACGAGCGACCAAGCCGACTCATCAGACGAGGACGCTGACGTCCATCCTAGGAGGAGAAAAACTCGCAGCCCTCCGCCGGAGTCTTCTCCCGAGCGTTCTCTTTCTGGAGACGAGGAGGAGCTCTACTTTGCGCGATACGCAAAAACTGCCGAGGAGCGATCTCCGGTTACTCGCAGCAAACGCCAACGAGGTCGGAAAACTGCTGGCGACCTGACCGAGATTCGCGATCTCCGCGAGTACATCACTAAAACGGCCACAGCGGTAAAAGCGGTGAAATCTCAGATTCATCACGCTACCAGCGCCGCACCCAAAATCGATCGGCTGCTATACGAATCTCGGAAAACGCCCTTCACGGCTCGCATCACCGAGGTCAAGCTACTCGATCCCAGGAAACTTAAGGTGCCAACTTACGACGGGACATCTGATCCCAAAGCGCACCTGCAGGCTGTCCAGATCACCATGGAGCGAGCCAAACTCAAGGATAACGAAAAGGACGCAGGCTACTGCCGTCTTTTCGCGAAAACCTAGAAGGAGCAGTGCTCGAGTGGTTCGCCAAACTTAGGCGAAATTTGATCGGAAGTTTCCGCCGACTCGATTTCGAATTCCTAAAGCAGTACTCGATGTTCATCAATCCAGAAACCTCTGACGCTGATCTCTGGAGCTTGTCACAGAAGGAGGACAAATATCTCCGCGATTTCATGAGCAGATTCAAACTCGTCATGGCTAGGGTTAGCGTAATCAGCGACAAAGCCGCCATCGACGCACTCAGGAAATCGCTCTGGTTCAAGTCGAAGTTCCGAAAATGGATAACTCTCGAAAAACCGCAGACAATCCAGGACGCGCTCCACAAGGCAACCGATTATATAACCATCGAGGAGGAGACCAAAGTCCTGTCCGAAAAGCATAAGCCAACGAAAGCATCCGCAAAGGATAACGCGTCCGAGCAGAAGCAGAAAAAGAAAAACTCTCGTAACAACAAGTTCGTCCATCACGAGGGGCAGGATCTCCAAGGGGCGCACAACTACGCCATGAACTCTGGATCGGAACAAGGGCGAACTACGGGTAACACGTGGACGAGAAATTCAAACTACGATGAGAATTCTTTCTGCGACCTCCACTAAACCCGCGGGCATTCCACCGTGAACTGCAAAGTTCTCGGCGCCAGACTTGCCGCAAAATTGGTCGCGGGAGAACGTTCTGAGATATCTAGTGTCAAGGATCTCATCCGCGATTCGGATCGCCTCCCAAAGAACAACAGGAACGCGCGAGCGGAAACTCTGCCTCAGGGAAACCAGTCAGGCGAAAAACGCGGACGAAGACAAGACGAGAAGGGTAACGACGCTAACCGCCGAAAAATCAACATGATTATCGGTGAATCGCAATACTACAACGACACCGTCTCGTCTATAAAATCATACCAACGCAAAGCCAAAACCGGCTCGAGTTGGAAGGTGCCGACGGATGATTCTCCGAAAGGAGTGATCTCATTCGACGACGCTGAAACCGGCGGAATCGACCAACCTCACGCCGATCCTCTTGTCATCGACTTAGTAATAGGCGATTTAGAATTCGCTCGGATCTTGGTCGATACCGGGAGTACTGTCAACGTGATCTTCCGCAACACGTTAGCACGCATGGGAATCGATCTCTCGGAAGTCGAGCCGATTCCAAAACCGCTGACTAGTTTCTCCGGCGAAACATCAATGACCCTGGGATCAATCCGACTACCGGTCGCCGCAAAAGAAGTGACGAAAATCGTTAACTTCGCGGTAGTCGATTTCCTGGCTATCTACAACGTGATTATGGGCACGCCTTGGATAAATTCCATGAAGGCGGTTCTGTCCACGTATCACTTAGGCATCAAATTCCCGACGCCTACGGGAGTCGCAGTAATTTGGGGATGCCAAAGACAATCGCGATCTTGCTTCCTGGCCGAACATAAGCTGAGGCAATTGGCGGTCGCGATCGTGAAACCAAAACGGGCAAAGGTCACGCCACCGCCCGCAGAAGATGACCCAAAGCAAGCAACGGCCGAGAGACCAGAAGTTTCCGTCCCCATCGCTTCCACCCGACCGGAGGAGATAATCCCGGACAAAGACTTCGATCCCGCAACTGAAGCGATCGAGAAGTCTGCGACAGCCGAGTAAGCACACTCGCACAAACAATCAGAACTACGAGATGGCTTGATTTCTGAAAGGAATACGTAGGCAGCTCGCCTAAAGACGAGTTCAGCTATCCCCCTTCCAAAACGGGGGGGGGGGGAGTGGGTGAGTATACGAGTATTCGTATACTCCCAAAATTTGTTACAAAATTTCTTTTAGCTTTGTAATCGAAAAATTTTCGAAATTTTTAATAAAGACAAAGTTAGAATATCTTCGCTACTATCGAAAAACGCAAATCCGGCTTCCGCCGTAACAACTACTTAATCGTTTTTATAAAAACTCGCATATCAAAATATTTTCGGAAAGAACTGGCAAGACGTCGCCTAAACTCTCAAAGAAAATATTTCCCCAAAGTCTGTCCGCGACTATAAAAACACGAACGCTCGGCGATTGGCCCCGTCGAGCACGCTAGGCGTCCTAAACAAACGCACCGACCTATCGGTCCGGATACATCCGACGAGGATAAAATAGCGCGCTATAAAAGAAATCCAAATTTTTGGTCAGCACTTCCGGGCAACTTAGAAATTGTTCCCGGTGAGATGCTCGGTTCCAACCAGACGAATCGTATAAGCCGAGAACCTATCACGGATTCTAAATCGGTATGGAATCAGGTTAAAATCGCAACAGGCAAAACGAATGCCGATTAGTCATCGCATAGCCTCAATCCGAAAGTAAACCTAGGTCTTACCCTAAACCCATCACACTGGTCTCTAACGTCTCAAGGCATGAATCGAGATCCTAAAGGCATGTCTCTTCGCCCACATATAAACACTCGCGAAAACCAAAACATTCCGAGTTAACGAATCGGACGATTTACACCAAGAGTTAGATGCGAGACGACAACTCGTACTCTTCTCTCTACATCTAAAATGAAACGCAGATTTCATACTTAGAAAATACTTTTTATTAAAAATTCTTCAAATACACACCGCCCAGCGGCAGGGATTCAAAGCCACCAACGGCCAGTCCCGGAAAAACAACAACGAAATCGTAAAAGCAATAACATCACACCTCGAAATCATCAAACACAGACGCCGACCCTTGGCCATCACTGGAAGCGATCCATGGCTGGTCGACTTCGCCTTCCACATCCGAGATCCCAGGTCCGATTTCAACTGAATCTGGCGACACGGCAATAGGGCTCCACTGATCCCACATCTGCTTCCCGGGATCAACAAACTCGGCCTTCTTCTTCTCTCTCTTAGCCAGGCGCGCTTTCTGTTTCGCAATCGCAACCTCATACGAGTAGTCCGGACGCTGGGTAAGATGCAAACCGCCAACTACACCCCGGCATTCGCGGAAATTGCCGTTCGCCCTTTGCGCATCCTCAAACTCCGCATAAAGGGGCATGAACCGCTCGCGGCGAGCCATCAACTCCGCAGCAACCTCTCTTTTGCCCGCTCTACGAGCACGACGAACCATCGTGTCAGAAAGCTCTGAGCTTCGACGAGATTCAGCTTCATATTCCTCCCTCACACGAGCGGCCTCCCTTGCGGCTAAGTCCTGGGCAGGAGAGAAACTGGCACCGATCTCTTCTTTGAGACCAGCAGCCTCCGTCTCCGCCGCTGCAGCCCAAGATTCGGCCTTGCGAAGTTCCGCACAACTCGCACTCACCGCTTCGTTCATGAAGCGGAGACCCTGCAAAACGTGGAAAATCCTTCGTTATAAAAAAAAGAGGCGACCACGTATAATACCAAGATAAAGCAAAAAAAACAGACCTTGTTAAAAAGCCTCGACGCCTTTGCAAACGGTGTGTCAGCCGGCGCTCGGGACGATGTCTCGGTCGGATCAATTTCAGAGGCCGAAAAGTCAGTAAGATCTTCGATATTAACATCATCATCGAACGCTCGACCGTGACCGATTGGAACTTCTCTGTCCTGCGGAGATCTGGACCTTTCCCTCTCCTCCGCACCATCATCCGCCTTGACCTCAGTACGACCGTCCCGAGAAAAACCGGATGAATAATAGGCAACGGCGCGACAGACCCTTTTTCGGAGAAAAATATCCCCAATGAAGTGGGCCGCCACGAAGGAGATTCATGACCTCTGGGAAATCGTCAAGCAGCGGCCTGCAGGGGATAGACACTGCAAAACACACGAAAAGGTTAAAATCTATATATATACAGATATGTAGATCACGCCAATAAAATACCAGTTGTCGCCCACACGGTCCTGAACAAAGGAATACAACTTTCCTCCACCGACGCGCTATCAATTTTGACATAGAAGAACCGATCAGTCCAATCATGATCGTTCGAGGCGAGCCTGCCGATAACTGTCATTTCTCGCCGAGAGGTTAGGTAAAAGCCGCCCCCTTTTATGCGCTTGAATGTCAACATAGCCAAAAAATAGTCCGCGTCATGGGACATTCCGAGCTCGTAGCCTAGCACCAAGATCCCAACAAGGTGCTGCAACCCACTAGGACGTAGCTGGCTGAACGGTACGCCGAACCTATCCAAGAACTCGACAATTTCTCGAGGAATAGGGAACCATAACTGACAGTTCTGCAGAAAGGCTTCGAAGCACGTAAAATAACCCGAAGCACGGGAAGGCAAAACTGAACCGATTCAGGGTCGCACGGGAATTCCTTAAATCCCTGAGAGAACCAATAGTACTCAAGCTCGGACCAACCATTTTCTTCCGAAGCTTATCCTTCTTCGGAACCCAGGAACTCGAAGGCGGAAGTTTGGCGGCATCCAAGGCTAACCAGTATTCCAAAAATTCTTCCTCAATCGTGGAAAAGCGCCGAAAGATTGGCCTGGGAAAGGCACAGCCACTAGAGATCTCAAGGTCGCTTGGGTCAAAGATTGATGCATGAGCGTGGTCTGAAACTTTCCATTCGGAAGATATGTTAAACAGTCAAACGAGGAAGAGAAGATCCAAAGGGAGAAGTAGAGAGAAAACTTCTTGAAGCTTAGACAAGTTATGGGAAAAATGAGTGAAGACCTTGAGAACTCACCCCATATACTTATAAGAGAAAGTTTACTATTCACCTTTGGACTTTTGGCCATTAAGGTTCCGCCTAATTCTACCAAACAAGTTCGATCCGCTCGCAAGAACTCCAAGATTCTTACAAGCTGGGGGGCTAACTGTTGGGGTCAAAATGGGTACAACAGAATCAATAGCCAAAACTTCCCACAAAAAGATAAAAAAATAAGTTCTATAAAACTCGAGAAATCGTTTTATAAAACTCAAGATATCGTTTTATAAAACTCAACAAATTGTTTTATAAAACTCGAGAAATCGTTTTATAAAACTATAAGAGATTTCCGAACAAAGGAAATCCGCGGAAAACTCGGAAGGTCGTTATCTCGGAAGAACAAAACAAACGTCGATCGTTCGAGTTAAGCACAAAGCCGCGAAAAACTGAAACCACCGTAAAACGCGAGCTAGTCCCATCACGACTAGCTCGCCGAACGGCGAGCTGAGCCAGCCTGCTTAGCTCGCCGTTCGGCAAGCTAGTCTCATCGTGACTAGCTCGCCGAACGGCGAGCTGAACCGGTCCGGATCGGTTCACCGTACGTCAAGCCGACCATCCCGGGCCTCGATTTCCCACATCCCCGATGCAAGGCTTATGTCACTCGACACGATCATGTTCCAAAACACAGTCGAAATGTCTCCCGTTTCGTCTCGATTCGTCCTATCATTCGAGTTTTACGATAAAAACCGTAAAACTTTGTTTTCTCGAAAAGAACTCGAGGAAATCATATAAAATGGCAACGGTTAAACGAAACACCGAACATTGCCTAATTTATACGATTTATTCGAGATTTTTCATAAAAATCGTAAAAACGTGTTTTTAATAAAAACGTCGAGTGAATCGTAAAAACGGCAACGATTAACCGAAGAAAACGAACATGGCTAAACTTTACGATTAACTCGGGGAATTTACTAAAAACGGCATCGGATCAGGAAACGATCTCGTATAAAGTCGCAAAACGGATTTATCGCAAAACGGCTCGGAAGGTCTTAAAACGTGATAAAAGCCCATCTCGCGATCTTAAAGAAATCTAACTCGAAGATACGATAACGTTTTGACAATTTACTCGCAAAAGGAAGATAAATGTCAAGTTTGAAGATAAATGACAAGTTTGAAGATAAATAGAAGATTTCTGTGGGAAAAAAGGAAAGATCGAGATAAATGGAAGATTCCCGATAAACTCGAATCTGGGCAAAATGGAAAGACTAAACCGCCTAGGAAGGGAGTATATAAGCAAGAGGCATAGGGCAGAAGCAAGGGACACATTCTTCAGAGCTTTCACCACCAAACTTAGCATTTAGGAATTTTTCCGTTTTTTTTTTATCGAGCTGCGTCTCAACTAGGGTTTTTGGTCTTAGACTTCTAGAGTTAGGGATTTCGCCGACGGCTCACGCAGCTAAGGCCACTCTCGTTGTAACCGTTCTTACGCAGATTCGGAATAAGATCCTACTTGCCTTCAATCTCGTTTTTTCTTACTTTAATTTTTATTTCAACGTTTTCTTAATTATCATTGTGCGGTTCCGCAGATAACCGGGTCCTCTGGAAACTTAGGGTTTACTCAAAGTTCCCTAAATTACGGAAATCAAGAGTAGGTGAATTTCGGTTCCCACAGCTAGGGTGAAGTTTTGAGTTTTAAGCATGTGTTTCCTTATTAGGTCAGCTCCCATTGCATGAATGCAATCTAAATGCTTCTAGACTAAATCCTAAAGGTGCAAATGATGCAACCTAAATGCTTGTTTTTTTTTCTTTTTAGAAATTTTTCAATTTTCTTGGATTTTCTATGCATATATGTATGTGCAATGCAATGCATGAGACTCAAAATCAACAAAGAAAACATGATCAAATACTTGGTACCTTGGCTCCGTTGCCGGGACTTACTCCAAAGTGAGCTTGTTTTAAGTCTCTAGCTTGACTTTTTCTGCTTGCTAATCATAAGTATCAAAAGGCTGAGCCAATTCACCTTTGGTCCTTCTCCTACAAGAACAAGAAACCAAGTGTGCAAATGAGCACACTATTGTCCATAGAAAATAGATAGATTTTTCATCAAAGAGCTTCACTAAAGATATATCATGAATCATGAGATTCTCTTTGAGGTTCAGATGGTCATGAGAATCAAATGAATTTGATGGAAACAAAAAGTCAACTACTTGTTTAAACGATGTTTTCACAAAGTAGTCTACTTGATCTCCATCAATCAAATAAAACACTATATTCGCATTCTCATGATTATTTCTGATAAGGGAGTTCTCTATCTCAAATAAGAGCTTATCCACATCAAATTCATCCCCTAAATCAGCTAGTTCAAGAAGAGGTCTAGATTTATCAAGCATCAAAAACTCATATTCGAGATCAATTGAAGCACAAAGATAATTCTTGTCAAAATAAAATTCAATGTGATCTCTAGCAAGCTTTTCTACTCTCAAGTCATCTAGTTTCCTAGTTTCACATATCAGATCAAGACATTCATTTAAAAGCACCAGAGAATCAAGATTAGGGGCAATGTTCTCACCACAAGGCAAGCAAATTTCCTCAAGTTGAAGTTTTAAAGTAGAAATTCTTGTACCTTCCAGCTGGGGTGGTGGAACCCAATACATTACCTCATTAAGGGCACAAGCAGCATCAAACTCATCTTGAGTAACTTCCCTTCCTTCGAACGCTTCTCTATCTCTAATGAGATGTATCCGGACCATTTGTACTAGATGTCTCATTGGTTTGCCCCAATACTCTTTCATTCTCTTAAACTGATGTAACTCCAGTCTTTGGTCTGGTGTGAGTATGCGTATAACAATGGGTGGTGGCTTCACATAAGGCTAATCTTCAATGTGATCTTCAAATGTCTCCTCCTCTTCTTGTGGCTTATCAAAGCGGCTTGAAGCCATCTCTACAAATAACAAAAGGTATAAGGAAAGGTTAGTAGCTATACAAAACAAAGCTCAATCAAATAAAGCTTAATCTCAAGAAAGTTTGAAATCCTAGTGATAAATATACTTAGTTCTCCGGCAAACGGCGCCAATTTGATATTAGGAGTTTTCAAGACTCCCAAGTCAAATGATAGTATAGAAAAGTTGCCGAACCACAGAGAACTAGAGACTTATAACACCAAGAATACACAAGCTCTCCTAATCTAAGCAAAGAAGAAGATGGATGATTTGTAACAAGCTAAGTTCCTAGAAATATAAACAAATTGATTTCAAATCCAATCAAGAAACAACTACAAGAACTACTTTTAATAAATAAGAACGACTAGGATTCATGGATTAGGCATTTGACTTTTTGTGATTATTCAATCTAGGGTGAGGTTTCAAGCAATCTATCAAGTCCTATAGGTCTAGACATCCTAAACTAGTCCTTTGTCAAGGTAAAAGTTCATTTGCTATCAATCTCTAAACATCAAGTGTCCTTGGTCTAAATCAATCAAGCAAGCATTGAGAACAAGGCTAATAACCATCTAAGCATCCCTAGCATCAAGTGTCCTTGGCTAAGCAGGCAAAAAGCACAAATATTTTGGTTCAGGCATTTCATCATACACCTTGTGGGCAGGAAATGTCTAGGACTCTATTCTAGAATGATCAGGTCTAAAATAGCATTAAACTCAAGTAATATGCATAGAACATGATGGATCTAACCTTATACACTCTAGTTCATCATCTAATCACTCTAATCACCCAAATCCATGAATCCCAAAGCTAACTACTCTCTAATCTCCATGAAAAGCCTTAAGCCCATATGAGAGTCAAGACTAATCATGATAATTCGAAAGAGAAGAAGAAATTTAGATGAAGAACTTTCTTAAATTGATATAAAGATTCAAGCTTTTACAATGAGAGGCAAAGTTTTTGAGAGAAAATGAGATAAGTCCCAAGTTTGGGATACAAGGGTATTTAAATGGGGTTTGAAAATCCTTAAAAAAACATAAACGAAATGACCAAAATAGCCCTGGAAAAACATAAATTTCGACCAAAAAAAGTTCACACCCGGGAAGAAACTGCTGGTCCAACCCGGGTGGTCCAGGCCGGGTGTGTTGATATGTCTTCAATGATTCGATCATAACTCCTCCAATATAGCTCCAAATGCTTGAAATCACTTCCATTGGAAAGCTAACTCAATTTCCCATGATTTCCCAGAACCTTGGCAACAAAATACATCTTTAAGGCCTCCATATATTTTCATCTTTCACCCCCTTTTGGATCACATAGCTCCCAATCACTCCATAGCATTCTCCAATGCCTAATAAGAACAATGCATGCAATATGGACCTAAAGATGCCTAAACCGGAATCTATATGATGATTTCTGTACAAAATGAAATGCTAAAACTATGTAAATATGCATCATATCACTGGTGCATTCGTGAGGCCAAAAAGCATCACTAAGAACTCATAATGCCCTTCCAACGTTCTAAAAGCAGTCTTCTTAATGACCTCCTCTACCATTCGGATTTGATGGTACCCTGAGTTTAAATCCAATTTCGTGAACACCATAGCTCCATGAAGTTCATCTAGCAATTGATCAATCACTGGTATGGGGTATTTATCAGGGATTGTTGCACGGTTCAAAGCTCTGTAATCAATACATAATCGATGTGAACCATATTACTTCTGGACCAAGAGTACAGGACTTGAGAAGGGGCTAGTACTCGGTCTAATGATACCAGCTTCCAACATCTCTGTGACCATCTTCTCGATAACAATTTACTTGCATGTGGGTATCGATGCGGTCTGTCAGAGACTGATGTAACTCCTAGCATTAACGTGATTGCATGCTCCTTACCTCGTAGTGGTGGTAAACCAGAAGGAACTGCAAAAACATCTTCAAACTGATCCAATAATGTTGATATCAACGGGTAAAATTGACTGGATTCAGCTGGAATAATATCTGGTTTCCTGGATGTAGGTAACAAAGGATCCATCAACACTCCCTCTGCCTGATAAATCTCTTGATAAACTGGAGTGAATGACTTAAAGGAGAGGTTATTACCATGCAGGGACTCATCTCCATATAGTGTAACTTGCTCACATTTATAAACAAAAGACCATATTTGTTGCTTCGAATCAACGTGTGCCCAATGTTACTAGCCATTGCACTCCAAGAACCACATCCACGTTTCCCAGTTCAAGAGAGATAAATTCTGATGTGAAATTGATGCTGCTCAACGAGAAAGTTACTGATCTGCATAATCCTATTGCTTTCACAGTAACTCTGTTGCCCAATAACACATCTAAACTGTGTTCTGCATAAACTTTCAATGGCAGTTTGTTCACAACATCTGGTGAGATGAAGTTGTGTGACGCTCCACTATCAAGCAAGACTATTATCTTTCGGTTATTAATATAACCACGAAGCTTCGTTGTCCTTGGTGATTGTACTCCCATAAAAGAGTTGAATGACAGCACACGTATTTCTTTCTCATCGTAATCAAAGACCATTTGTTCCTCGTTAATAGAATCTAGAACATCCATCTCCAGGCCATTGATCACCGTGAGAACTCGTAAAGCTTTATTTGGACACTCCATCTTATGAGTTGGTGTCCACGGGCCTTGACAGTTAAAACAGATCTTGTCCTTCAACATTTGATCCAATTGAGCATCTGAGAATTGTTGCCTTGGACGTAGTGTTATTTTCCTTTGTTGCTGATTTTATTTATTCCCCTGATCGGTTTGTACTCACAACGGTCATGCGTGTTGTACACGTTTGTTTCCTCCATACGAATTGCTGTTGATCCCTTTAGTATCAGTCTTTGATGAAATACCAATAACTTTACAAAAAGCACTGGACTCCATCTTCAACACAGCTGCTATAAAATTAGGAAGTCCTTGAGGATCTTTCATTTTGATAACTTCTTTCATTTCCTGGTTCAGGCCATTGTAAAATATCCTCTCGAGATGTTTGTCTTCAATTCCTGGTACTTAGATGAAAGATCTTCAAACTCAGAGATATAATCAGCCACGGTCCTTGTTGGACCCTATTTCGGCACTTATATGAGCAGGCCTAAGCCCATCTAGATTTATCACCAACTCGACATCGAGCCAGACTCTACGAGGTCGAGATGAGATCCCGGAGATTGCGGAAATAGTTAAGAGCAGGAAGGGACTATAAAAAGAGAGCTAGAGTGGAGTGCGACACACACGTAAAAAAAACTAGAGCTATTCAGTAATCACATCGCCTCATTCTATAGATTTCTAGTTCGCTTTCTTATACCTTTTGTTGTTATTTCCAATCTTGTTCATCACTTTGTAAATGAATTCCATATTCAATAAAAGTCCATTTTTGTCAACCAAAGTCGGATTATATCGTTGTGTTCAAGATCATCGTTTCTCACATCCTTTGTCTTCCCCTGATTGAACTCTCGATCTCTACAAAATACCGAGTGTGGATTTTAGGATCTACATTTTGGCGCCGACTGTGGGGAAGTTAAATAAAAGACGCCCTTGCTAAGAACCTGATCTAGGATTTCTAAGAACGATTATGGATCCCAATTCAACTAACCCTGACAATGTCTGATCCGGATCGACCGACATCGCCCCCACCAGAAACCCTCTGGGAACCGCTCCGGTATCTGTTGATTGAGCAAATATCGCTCCAACCGGAAACCCTATGGGGACGGCTCCGGTATCCATCGACTGAGCAAACGTCACCGAGACCACCAACACAACCCAAAGTCAACAGACTCCGCCGATTGGAACTTTGATCGCCGAAAGAAGTATGATCTCTGATCGAAGCCTAGATTATAATGGTCAAGGCGAGGTTGGAATAGACCAGCAGACAAAACTCCACCGCAACATCGAGCTCGAGATGATCGATTCACTTTTGGAGGTGACAAATTTCAATGGACGGGACCCACAGCCCATCCAGACCCCGTTTCAGCATACGGTCCGTTTAGATAGATGCATGAAAACCTGCAAGAGGATGACCAAAGGTCCCCAAGTCAAGCAGGAGCATTCAGAAGTTACGTTGAAAAGAACGACGCCGAACTCAAAAGGATACATGCCAGCGTGCATCTGGTGACGAGCTCGGTCCCCGATATCGATCAGGTCATCGAGGATACCCGCCGAACTCCATTCACACACCGAATAACCAGTGTAAGGTTACACGATGTTGGAAAAATCAAATTCGCCCAATACTTTGGCCACTCCGATCCAAAAGCGCACGTGCAGGCCTTCCAGTTAGCCGTATCTAAAGCGTATCTCAATGACGAGGAAAGAGAATCTCACAGGTCCTGCCCTAGAATGGTTTACCAGGCTTGCAGGAAGTTCGATCGACGATTTCACCCAACTCGTATCGGCATTTTTGAAGCAGTATTCGGTGTTTATAGAGACACGTGCCACTGAAGCCAGCCTGTGGAACCTCAAGCAAGCGCCATTCGAAACACTAAGGACCTACATAAATAAGTTCAAAGAACTAAAATCCAAAATATCTAGCCTAAACGATGCTTTCGCATTGGCAGCTTTGAAAAACGGAGTCTGGTTTTCTTCCAAGTTTTGGGAAGAAATGACGGTCCGAGCTCCCACCTCACTTGATGACGCATTGTATCGCGCATCCTACTTCCAACCCTCGAAGAGGAGATAGCGGCCTTGAAGTAACAATACCACACCAACAAATGAGTAATTAAAAAGCCAAGTAATCCAAAGGAACAAACTAACCAAGGTCAGCATTCCTACGCCATAGATTCATCGTCGCAGAACAAACAATCGACGTACGACCCACAAAAATACTGCGCCTTTCACAAACGAATAGGGCATTCAACCGAAGAATGTTGGGCTGCACTCCGCATTAAGGAAGAAAGCAAAGAAGGCAAAGAGAACGTAGAGTAAGAAGAGACTCCGATGACCCCGAAAGCCAAGAATAAAGGTAAAAGAGGTAGAGAGGTCGAGCCAGCAACACCAGAATCACTACCTACCGCCCCAAAGAAAAGAGTCGACATGATCTTATGGGGATCCGAACATAAAAAAGCGCTAAATCGAACCGAAGAACGTGTAAGCATCAACATCACGATGACAATACGAGGCTCGGCGGAGGTAGATAAGATGTGTTCTACTCCCCTCAGACGAACAACCGAACCCCACCACGAGCCCAAAGAGAGCAATAATTTCAGTAAAATACGGAGACTACTGGAGAAACCGGTACATAAAAAAACAGTACAGCCCACGTTTATAACACCCAACCAGCCCGGGGGGAAAGGACACTACCAGCCGACACTGACCAAATAATGGAGATTCCCGACGCACCACCAGAAAACGGAAAAAGAATTAATTTCATTTATGGAGGATCAAAATTCTGCAAATCAGTCAATTCCAGCAAAGCCCACCAACGAAGAGCCGAAAGCAGTACTGGCATACGAGAGCCTTTGTCGGGTCCTGACCAAGAAATCACCTTTGAAGAAAACGAAACCGTTGACCTCGATAAACCACACGACGACGCACTTGTCATATGACTTGACGGAGGATGTGAATTTTCCAGAATCATAATAGATACTAGAAGCTACGCAGACGTACTCTTCTACAATGCATTTAAAAGAATATGATTCACCAAAACACATCTCAAACAAGAAAGGACCTCTTTAATCGGATTCGCAGGAGAGACTTTCTTTTCTCTCGGTTCCATCGAGCTCACCGTGACCGCCGGAGACGTTAGGAAGATCGTCAAATTTTATCGTTATAGATCAACCTGCTCCATTTAACGCCATCCTTTGAATACCATGTCTATACAGCATGAAGGCAGTACCCTTAACCTACCATCAATGTCTGAAGTTCCCTACGCCAAGAGGAGTTGAAACCATAAGAGGGAGTAAAAAGAGCTACAGAACATGCTATCTTTCGAGCTTCAAAGTTATCGAGCCGAGCCCATAAGACCAACCAAGAAGCCCCAAGAAGAACGAGAATCGCACTCATGCGTATGAACTGTCGAAAAACACGACCCAATCCATTGGGAAAACAATCGAACTACGCTAGACTTGATCCCTCGACGAGGGTACAACCTATCATGCCTTAGAGAAATTGAGCACGGAGAAGGAACAACCTATCCGCACATACCCCCCCCCATTGCGTCCTTGCTCGCCTCCGGACTCGTCTTCATCAGGAGTCACCCTAGAGAAAAAATTCTTAGGCAAACTCCTCAGAAACCAGCGGAAGATCCAGCTTTCCCACCGAAAAATCCGACACCGCAGCCACATCAAGTTCGGCCCCTAGCACGACCTCCTTAGCTCGAAGGCGCGATAACTCGTCAGAAGAAAGCAGATTGTTGTTCATTATTTCCTTAATAAGGTCGATGCTAGCCATGACCTCCTTCAAGCGAATCTCACAATCCGTCGCGGCCTTCTTCCTCTCCCACTTCTCCTTTAAAGACACCAGAACGTCCAGATAGCCATCGGCCAAAGTCTTTTTAGCATCATAGGTCGCGCGAAAAAGTTCCTCCGCATGACTCACAGTCAGAGATTCAATCTGCGCCACCAGCACGACGACTTGCTCCAGAGCCGATTTCCTTTCGTTACTATGGGAACCGAAATTCGCACTGTCGATTTTTGTAAAATAAGGATACTTAGGAAAACCCTAATTTTCCAGAGGACCCGGATCTCTGCGAGAGCCAACGACAAGTAACCAAATAAATGCGGAAAATAGGAAAAAATGAAGAAACGAATTTATAAAGAAAATAGATATTATTTCAAATTCGCGTAAGAGCATTGCGATCATTACAAGAGATCATAAAGGCTTTGGCCGCAGGGCCGTCAGTGAGTTACCTAGAACATAAAACCCAAAAATCTAGTTGAGTCGCACCTCGATAATAAAAGATGAAAAAGATAAGAAAAAAGGTTTTGATTGATTTTGGACTGAACCTTATGAAAGGCTGCCTACGTACGCTTTCGAGGATCAAGTCGAACGTAACAAGAGATCGAACTGCCTGGGCGAGTTCGTCTAGTAATTGAGTCCCAGTCATAGAAACCGAACTTGTCGAGAATAAAGCCTAAGTTTCTAAGTGCAGAGAGTTTTAAGTCCAAAAGAGTTGTAAAAATCCTTTTTCCTCTAGACTTTGACATTATGCTTATATATTCCTTCTCTTAGCGGTTGATCTTTCCTTTTCTGCCGTGATACGTGGTTTCTCGCAAATCTTCCATCCATCTCGATCTTTCCATTCTTCTTTGGAAAACTTCTATTTTGTCTTCAAACTTGACATTTATCCATTCCTGCGAGTAATGGGTAAACCGTCATCATATCTTTCGGCTGGACCTTGTCTAAAGTCGTAAGTGTGCCTTTATCGCGTTTTAGGACTTTCTGAGCCGTTTTGCGATATTTCCGTTTTACAACATTAGATGAGATATTTTCCTGATACGATGCTTTTTCATAAAACATCTCGAGTTAAACGTATAATTTGGCAATGTTCAGAGTTTGTTTCACCGTTGCTGTTTTATACGATTTACTCAGGATTTTATGAGAAAACAAGTCTTTAGCGATTTTTTTTATGAAATATCTTGAGTTAATCGTATAGTTTGGCAATTTTCAGTGTTTCTTTTAACCGTTGTCGTTTTATATGATTTACTCGATGTTTTACGAGAAAACAAGCCTTTTTGCGGTTTTTATCGTAAACTCCAACAGTAAGACGGATCGAGATGAAACGAGAGATGTTCCGATCACGGTTCAGAGTACGATCTAATCGAGGAGCATGGATGGTTTGGTTTAGCTCGCCAACAGGCAAGCTGTCAAGCACGGCCAGCTCGCCTCGGGCAGGGCCAGCTCGCCTGTTGGCGAGCTAGACAAGGTTGTTCAGCTCACCAACATGTGAGCTGGTCGGGTAGGGCCAGCTCGCCTGTTGGCGAGCTGGACATGGCTGTTTAGCTCGCCAACAGGCGACCTGGTCAAGCAGGGCCAGCTCGCCTGTTGGCGAGCTGGACGATTGTTTGGTTTTGTTATTTTCTCGTTTTCTCGTTTTCTCGACCCGAGATCCTTTCGGAGAATATAAGGAGAAGTAATCGTAGACGTTGATTTTGAGGTTATGGTTTTTGACCCAAACAAACAAGGTGGTCTTTTTTGATTATTTCATACTTTGATACGAGTTTTTGGTAACTTCGTATCTCCTTAGAAAGTCTATCGTTTCTTGTACGCTTTTTCTGGGACTTTTAGCCATTGATTCCGTCATGAACGGTTTTGACCCCAACGGTTAGCCCTCCAGCTCGTTAGAACCTTGAGCTTCTAGTGTGAGGTTCTAGCGAGTGATTAGACGATATTAGACAAGTTAGGCAATTTAGGCGGAATTTATTGTTGAAAAGTTCCGTTGAAAGTTGTCTTCCCACTCTCATTGGAATGGAAAGCGGTAGGATTAGGGCTGCGCCTAGTGAAGGCTGCCTACGTACCCTCTAGAAGGGATCAAGCCTTTCGTAGTTCATTTTAGAGTTAAGGTCCGTATGACATGTTTTCCGATGAGACCTTTACAGTCTAGTTATGTGTAAAGATTATCGAACATGACGATGTCGATGGTATTTTGTGTCAGCCTCGAGACTTGCCTCGTAGGGTGTTTGCTTCGACCAAGTGTGGCCTTCATATTTTAGGACTGGCCGTATGTAGCTTCGAGTTCGTGCCGCTTTAAGGCCGTTTTTTTTTTATTATTATTTGTTTTTTGCGTTTTAAGAGAAAGTTTTGTGGGAACCGAAATCCACCTACTGTCAAATAATCGTAAAAAAGGAAACTTCGGGAAAACCCTAAGTTTCCAGAGGAACCGGCTATCTGCAGAACCGCACAACAAAAATTAAGAAAACGATAACTTAGAATTTGAATGAAAAATAAACAAAATAGAGAGCAAAGAGGTTCTTATTCCGAATCTGCGTATGAACTGGTACAAAAAGAGTAGCCAAAAACTTAAGAATGAAAAACCCTAATTGAGACGCAGCTCGCTAACAAAAAACGGAAATATTCCTAAATGCTAATTTTGGTGGTGAGAGCTCTGAAAATCGTGTCCCTTGCTTCTCCCTAGACGTCTTACTTATATACTCCTCGCCTTGGCCCTTCGGTCTTTCCATTTCGCCCAGATTTGACTATATCGGGAATTTTCCATTATTCTCGATCCTTCCTTTTCTTCCGCGGAAATCTTCTATTTTTCTTAAAACCTTCCTTTTATCTTCAAACTTGACTTTTATTTTCCTCCTGCGAGTAAACTGTCAAAACGTTATCGAATCTGCGGGTTAGATTCCGTTAAGATCGCGAGATGGGTTTTTATCGCGTTTTAGGCCCTTCCGGGCCGTTTTGCGATAAATCCGTTTTCCGACTTTTTACGGGATCGTTTCCTGTTCTGACGTCGTTTTTAATAAATTCCTCGAGCTAATCGTAAGGTTTTACGATTTACTCGACTTTTTATTAAAAACACGTTTTTTACGAATTACTAGACGTTTTTATTAAAAACGCGTTTTTTACGATTTCAACGAGAAATCTCGAATAAATCGTATGGTTTAGGCAATGTTCGGTGTTTCGTTTAACCGTTGCCGTTTTATATGGTTTCTTCGAGTTCTTTATCGAGAAAGCAAAGTTTTACGGTTTTTATCGTAAAACTCGAACGATAGGTCGGATCGAGATGGAACGGGAAATGTTTTGGCCGTGGTTCAGAACGCGACCGTGTCGAAAGACGTAAGTTTCGAATCGGGAATGCAGGAAACCGAGGCTCGGAACGTCCAGGAAGTTTCTAGTTTGCCCATCGGCGAACTAAGCCGGGCCGGCTTAGTTCGCCGATGGGCAAACTAGTCGAGTGTCTCCTAGTTCGCCCATCGGCGAACTAGGCCGGCTCGGCTTAGTTCGCCCATGGGCGAACTAGTCGTGACTAGTTCGCGTTTTACGGCTGTTTCGGTTTTTTGCGGTTTCGTAAAACGATTCTCGAGTTTTATAAAATGATCTTCGAGTTTTATAAAACGATCTTCGAGTTTTATAAAACGATCTTCGAGTTTTATAAAACGGCTTTCGAGTTTTATAAAACGATTCTCGAGTTTTATAAAACGATTCTTGAGTTTTATAAAACGATCTTTGGGTTTTATAAAACGATCTTTGGGTTTTATAAAACGGCTTTTCGAATTTTATAAAACGATTCTCGAGTTTTATAAAACGATCTTCGAGTTTTATAAAACGATCTTCGAATTTTATAAAACGATCTTTGAGTTTTATAAAACGATCTTTAAGTTTTATAAAATGGCTTTTCGAGTTTTATAAAACGATTCTCGAGTTTTACAAAACGATCTTTAAGTTTTATAAAACGGCTTTTCGAGTTTTATAAAACGATTCTCGAGTCTTATAAAACGATCTTTTAAGTTTTATAAAACGGCTTTTCGAGTTTTATAAAACGGCTTTTCGAGTTTTATAAAACGATTCTCGAGTTTTATAAAACGATCTTCGGGTTTTATAAAATGGCTTTTCGAGTTTTATAAAACGGTCTGCGAGTTTTATAAATGACTTTGAGTTTTATAAAACGACTCCTCGGGTTTTATAAAACTATTCCTTTTGTATCTTTGCGGGGAGTTTTGGCTATTAATTCCGCCGTACCGATTTTGACCCCAATAGTTAGCCCCCCAGCTCGTAAGAATCGTGAGGTTCTTGCGGGTGGATTGAGCTCGTTTGGCGAGTTTGGTAGAATTAGGCGGAACTTTAATGGCCAAAAGTCCAAAGGTGAATAGTAAAATTCTTCCCTATAAGTAAATGAAGTAAAATTTTGAATTCTTTACTCCACCTTCTACAACTCATTGAAGAAATTTTTCTCTCCACTTTCTTTGAAGATCTTCAAACATGTTTTCAGGAAGAAAGACTCGTTCCTCAACTAGTTCCAATTTTCACAATTCTGAGGGAACGAGTTCGCAGCCTCCAGCTTCGGCTCCGAAAGAAGAGTATTCATCCCCGTTAATCGATCCGACGGACCTCGAGGCTTTTTGGGCGTTGGGAGACGAGTCGGGGTCCGCTAGGCCTGGGATTTGGGTTCCAGCCTTGTCGGACGTCGATCAAGTTTCTGGAAATCCGAGCTCGACACTTTTTAACAGTATCGATTACATGCGCGAATTTTGCCGAGTTCCAGAGGCTGTTGAGTTTCGTTCCCCACTTGCTGGGGAATGCGACAGGGATGCGCCCGGGGGTTTTTTCATATGTTACAACATTTTCTTGCAACAATGCCACTTATGGTTTCCGATCCCAGAGATCATTGTTCATTACCTTCACAGGCTGGGGCTATCGATCAGTCAGTTGACTCCTCCTAGTTTAAAGCAACTCGTTGGTCTTTTGACGCTGAGTTATGAGCAGGGGATCACCCTTAACGTCGATCATCTTGAGGGTCTGTTAAAACCCACGGGGCAATCGCGGAGGATTACTCTATGCCCCCGTGACGAAATTGTTACGGGCTTCCCAACGCTTTCTACTTCTTGGAAGAAAAAATTCTTCTACGTTCGTATCGACGGTGCATCGGTCGAGGAGGGTAGCATTCAGTTTTTTACGACCACGTGGGGTCGGAGAGGTATGTGAATCGAGTTCATACGAATCCTCTTTTTCTTATTATTTTTTTTATTCGTTTCTGTTTTTCCGCAGTGACCAACCCTTTGCCTCCGTATCCCGCGGATCTCCAGAGCATCACCACTTCTCTCAAACGTGGTGAAGTTGGTTGGTGCAGTTTTTCTCCGCAACGCGTCCGCCAAGCGGTTGCCCTCTTTCGATCTCGACTTTTTGCGAATTCTCCGGTTTATGAAGAGGATCCGTTTATTGGGGAGTTTATTCCGTATGTTCCCTCGACGAGGGGCGGCAGATCAAGCTTCCGAAGGGATAAAAATTCGGTTGTCGAAGATGTTGATTCTGAACGCGCGGCTTCTCCTTACAATATTCTCAAGGATTTTCTTGATAGTCAGACGGAAGAAGGCGTCTGGACGAAGGCGGGCGGATCATCGACCTCCCATTTTCCGGACATCGACCATGATCAAGTCCCGAATTTATTAGGGGGTCTGAGAAAGCTAAGGAGGTACGAGTGTTTATTGTTTTCTTTTTCGAGCAGTTTTTATGATATCGCTTAATTCTTTTCTTTGGTAGGGTTTCTTTATCATGAGCCGAGCCCTAGACAACCGTACCGCTGAGGTTCGCCTTGCCGAGTTTCGAGCGAACATAGCCGAAAAGGAAGTTGCTCGTCTTCGGGCAGAGGTCGAGGCTAACCAAGCCGAAGAAGTGGTTGCGAGGCAGGTTGCTCGCGTGAGGGATGAGGGTGCGGCTAGGTCTCGTCGTGCGAAGGAGCTTTCTGACCAAAGGATTCGTCGTGCTCGTCGTTCGGGCAAACGAGAGGTTGCCGAGGAGATTAAGGCTCGTCGCGAGCGATTTGCAACTGGTTGTTCGGATGCGGAAGTTGTTCAACGAGCGCATGGTGATTATCGCGAATGTCGCGGGATTGTTCATGGGTTATCCCTAACTCAGAATGAAGGGTATTCGTTTGCTAAGGAATTCTCCGTGCGGCGGGAAAACCTGAATCGAGAAAGAGATATGCAGTCCGAGTTTTTCGACCTTAAGGCGCGTATGTGGGATCAATGGAATCCCATCGTGGTGTCGCCAGATTCGGTCGAAGTCGGTCCTGGGATTTCGGACGTGGATGGTGAGGTCGACCAGTCCGCATTTGATGACTTTGATGTGTGATGTTCTTAGTTTTTTCGATTTTGTTGTTGTTTTTCCGAGACTGGCCGTTGGTGGCTTTGAATCCCTACCGCTGGGCGGTGTGTAAGAAAATATTTTCTAAGTATGAATTCGTGTTTTGTGTTAGATGTAGAGGGAAGAATACGAGTTGTCATCTCGTATCTAACTCTTTGGTGTAGATCGTCCGATTCGTTAACTCGTGAGATTTCGATTTCCACGAGTGTTTAGATGTGGGCGAAGAGACATGCCTTTAGGATCTCGATTCATGCCTTGAGACGTTAGCGACCAGTGTGCTGGGTTTAGGACAAGACCTAGGTTTACTTTCGGATTGGGGCTGTGCGATGACTAGTCGGCTTTCGTTTTGCCCGTTGCGATTTTAACCTGATTCCATACCGATTTAGAATCCGTGATAGGTTCTCGGCTTATACGATTCGTCTGGTTGGAACCGAGCATCTCACCGGGAACAATTTCTAAGTTGCCCGGAAGTGCTGACCAAAAATTTGGATTTCTTTTATAGCGCGCTATTTTATCCTCGTCGGATGTATCCGGACCAATAGGTCGGTGCGTTTGTTTAGGACGCCTAGCGTGCTCGACGGGGCCAATCGCCGAGCGTTCGTGTTTTTATAGTCGCGGACAGACTTTGGGGAAATATTTTCTTTGAGAGTTTAGGCGACGTCTTGCCAGTTCTTTCCGAAAATATTTTGATATGCGAGTTTTTATAAAAACGATTAAGTAGTTGTTACGGCGGAAGCCGGATTTGCGTTTTTCGATAGTAGCGAAGATATTCTAACTTTGTCTTTATTAAAAATTTCGAAAATTTTTCGATTACAAAGCTAAAAGAAATTTTGTAACAAATTTTGGGAGTATACGAATACTCGTATACTCACCCACTCCCCCCCCCCCCGTTTTGGAAGGGGGATAGCTGAACTCGTCTTTAGGCGAGCTGCCTACGTATTCCTTTTGGAAATCAAGCCATCTCGTAGTTCTGATTGTTTGTGCGAGTGTGCTTACTCGGCTGTCGCAGACTTCTCGATCGCTTCAGTTGCGGGATCGAAGTCTTTGTCCGGGATTATCTCCTCCGGTCGGGTGGAAGCGATGGGGACGGAAACTTCTGGTCTCTCGGCCGTTGCTTGCTTTGGGTCATCTTCTGCGGGCGGTGGCGTGACCTTTGCCCGTTTTGGTTTCACGATCGCGACCGCCAATTGCCTCAGCTTATGTTCGGCCAGGAAGCAAGATCGCGATTGTCTTTGGCATCCCCAAATTACTGCGACTCCCGTAGGCGTCGGGAATTTGATGCCTAAGTGATACGTGGACAGAACCGCCTTCATGGAATTTATCCAAGGCGTGCCCATAATCACGTTGTAGATAGCCGGGAAATCGACTACCGCGAAGTTAACGATTTTCGTCACTTCTTTTGCGGCGACCGGTAGTCGGATTGATCCCAGGGTCATTGATGTTTCGCCGGAGAAACTAGTCAGCGGTTTTGGAATCGGCTCGACTTCCGAGAGATCGATTCCCATGCGTGCTAACGTGTTGCGGAAGATCACGTTGACAGTACTCCCGGTATCGACCAAGATCCGAGCGAATTCTAAATCGCCTATTACTAAGTCGATGACAAGAGGATCGGCGTGAGGTTGGTCGATTCCGCCGGTTTCAGCGTCGTCGAATGAGATCACTCCTTTCGGAGAATCATCCGTCGGCACCTTCCAACTCGAGCCGGTTTTGGCTTTGCGTTGGTATGATTTTATAGACGAGACGGTGTCGTTGTAGTATTGCGATTCACCGATAATCATGTTGATTTTTTGGCGGTTAGCGTCGTTACCCTTCTCGTCTTGTCTTCTTCCGCGTTTTTCGCCTGACTGGTTTCCCTGAGGCAGAGTTTCCGCTCGCGCGTTCCTGTCGTTCTTTGGGAGGCGATCTGAATCGCGGATGAGATCCTTGACACTAGATATCTCAGAACGTTCTCCCGCGACCAATTTTGCGGCAAGTCTGGCGCCGAGAACTTTGCAGTTCACGGTGGAATGCCCGCGGGTTTGGTGGAGGTCGCAGAAAGAATTCTCGTCGTAATTCGAATTTCTCGTCCACGTGTTACCCGTAGTTCGCCCTTGCTCCGAACCGGAGTTGATGGCGTAGTTATGCGCCCCTTGGAGATCCTGTCCCTCGTGATGGACGAATTTATCGTTACGAGAGTTCCTCTTTTTCTGATTCTGCTCGGACGCGTTATCCTTTTCGGATGTTTTCGTCGGCTTATGCTTTTCGGACAGGATTTTGGTCTCCTCTTCGATGGTTATGAAGTCAGTGGCCTTGTGGAGCGCATCCTGGTTCGTTCGTGGTTTCTCGAGAGTTATCCACTTGCGGAACTTCGATTTATACCAGAGCGATTTCCTTAACGCGTCGATGGCGGCTTTGTCACTGATTCCGCTAACCCTAGCCATGACGAGTTTGAATCTGCTCATATAATCGCGGAGAGATTCGTCCTCCTTCTGCACCAAACTCCAGAGGTCGGCGTCGGAGGTTTCCGGGTTAATGAACATCGAGTACTGCTTCAGGAATTCCGAAGCCAGTCGACGGAAACTTCCGATCGAATTTCGCATAAGTTTGGCGAACCATTCGAGTGCGGCTCCTTCTAGGTTTTCGACGAAGAGGCGGCAGTAACCTGCGTCTTTCTCGTGGTCCTTGAGCTTGGCTCGTCCCATGGTGATCTGGAATGCTTGTAGGTGCGCTTTGGGATCGGACGTCCCGTCGTAAGTCGGCACCTTAAGCTTTCCGGGATTGGGCAGTTTGATCTCGGTGATGCGGGCGTGAAGGGCGTTTTTCGAGACTCGTACAGTAGCCGATCGATCTCGGGTGCAGCGCTGGTAGCGTGGTGAATCTGAAATTTCACCACCTTTACCGCTGCGGCTGTTTTGGTGATATATTCGCGGAGATCGTGCATCTCGGTCAGACCGCCAGCAGTTTTCCGACCTTGTCGGCGTTTGCTGCGAATGACCGGAGATCGCTCCTCGGCGGTTTTTGCGTATCGCGCGAAGTCAAGTTCCCCTTCGTCTCCAGTAAAAGAGCGTTCGGGAGAAGACTCCGGCAGAGGACTTTGAGTCTTTCTTCTCCTAGGATGGACGTCAGCGTCTTCGTCTGTCGAATCGGCCTGGTCGCTTGTCTCCAGGTTAACCCTTTCGATGCCGTCGCCTTCGGTCTCCTGTTCATGAGTAGGAGGTTTCTCCGATTCGTTCAGCGTCGCGTCAGGATTGTCTTTTCCGGATTCTTTTTCCGGTAAGTTACCCTGCTCGGTTCTGGGACGATCCGTAGGAGCACCAAAGTCGAGCCTCCTTCCGCGGATCTTAGTAGTTCCGCGGGGGCGAATTGCTCGGGTTTTCGCGGTTAGGGTTTCCACCTGTTTCGCGAGCGAACCGATGAGCTTTTCCTGCTCTTCCAATTTTTTGTTAAACTCGGAAAGCATCTTCTCGAGGGTCTCGGCGTTAGCGTTTGTAGCGTTGGCCGCAGACGCTCCTTGTGGTGGTCTCATTTCAACGTTATCGCGTTCGTCGTGAGTTTGGTTGTCACCAGTCATCGTTTCTTCGTTGGACATGTTGCGGCTTCGGTGTAAGATAGATCCGACCCCCCCCCCTCCTTCTAGCGCCAAACTGTGGGAACCGAAATCCACCTACTGTCAAATAATCGTAAATAAGGAAACTTCGAGAAACCCTAAGTTTCCAGAGGAACCGGCTATCTGCAAAACCGCACAACGAATATTAAGAAAACGATGAACTTAAAAATTAAAACGAAAATAAACGAGATTGTAAGCAAGAAGGTTCTTATTCCGAATCTGCGTAAGAACTGGTACAAAAGAGAAGCCTAAGCTGCGTGAGCCGTCGGCAAAATCCTTAGAAATCTAAGAACAAAAACCCTAATTGAGACGCAGCTCGCTAAAAGAAAACGGAAATATTCCTAAATGCTAATTTCTGGTGGTGAGAGCTCTGAAAAATTGTCTCTTGCTTCTGCCCTAGACCTCCTATTTATATACTCCTCGCCTTGGCCCTTCGGTCTTTCCATTTCGCCCAGATTTGACTATATCGGGAATTTTCCATTATTCTCGATCCTTCCTTTTCTTCCGCGGAAATCTTCTATTTTTCTTCAAACCTTCCTTTTATCTTCAAACTTGACTTTTATTTTCCTCCTGCGGCGGGTTAGATTCCGTTAAGATCGCGAGATGGGTTTTTATCGCGTTTTAGGTCCTTCCGGGCCGTTTTGCGATAAATCCGTTTTCCGACTTTTTACGGGATCGTTTCCTGTTCTGACGCCATTTTTAATAAATTCCTCGAGCTAATCGTAAGGTTTTACGATTTACTCGACTTTTTATTAAAAACACGTTTTTACGACTTACTCGGCGTTTTTATTAAAAATGCGTTTTTTAAGATTTCAACGAGAAATATCGAATAAATCGTTGCCGTTTTATACGATTTTCTCGAGTTCTTTATCGAGAAAACGAAGTTTTACGGTTTTTATCGTAAAACTCGAACGGTAGGTCGGATTGAGATGGAACGGGAGACATTTCGGCCGTGGTTCAAAATGCGACCGTGTCGAAAGACGTAAGTTTCGAATCGGGGATGCGGGAGATCGAGGCTCGGGACGTCCAGGAAGTCTCTAGTTCGTACCGATTTTGACCCCAACAAGTTTGTATTCGTATGAATGTGGAGGAAAGAATATGATTTGTCATCTCATATCCTAACTATTTTTTGTAGATCGCCCTATTCGCTTGCTCGTTTTAGGACATTTAGAATCTCATGAGCGTTTAGATATGGACAAAGAGACATTTAGTACTGGCGAGCTGGACGGTACGGCCAACTCTTTGAGTAGGCTAGGGTTTTTTCCGCGAGTAACCTATGGTTTTCCGCAAGTAACCTAGATTTTATTCCGTGAGTAACCTAGGGTTTATTCCGCGGTTTCTGGGAGAGAAAGTTTTATTTTTCTGAAAAGTTCTCGTAAAACGTCTTTTGGTCAACCCATACTTAATTAGATTTTTCCAACTCTAAAATAAGAGAAACATTATGGGGTTTGATAGATTTTATCGTTACCCTTAGTGATCAAAGAGATAAATCGCGAGCTTGTTTTGTTGCTCCTCCGGTGGCGAAATGTCGCGATTAAGTTTTCGATTTTGTTAAGTACTATAGCTTTTGCGTGAGCGTTGGCTATAGGAGTGTTCGCTGATGGAGTTGTTTTACCAGCGTTTTTGTGAGCTGCGACTTTTTCTTTCATATATCTAGACATCTTTTTGATAAAGCGTTTTGCGGCTATGAGTTAGAGTAATCTGACCCCCTCCCCCTCCTTCTAGCGCCAAACTGTGGGAACCGAAATTCGCACTGCCGATTTCCGTAAAATAAGATAACTTAGGAAAACCCTAATTTTCCAGAGGACCCAGATCTCTGCGAGAGCCAACGACAAATAACCAAATAAATACGGAAAATAGGAAAAAAATGATCAAACGAATTTATAAAGAAAATAGATCTTATTTCGAATTCGCGTAAGAGCGTTGTGATCATTACAAGAGATCATAAAGGCTTTGGCCGCAGGGCCGTCAGCGAGTTACCTAGAACATAAAGCCCTAAATCTAGTTGAGTCGCAGCTCGAAAACAAAAAAAACGAAAAACATAAGAAAAAAGGTTTTGATTGATTTCGGACTGAACCTTATGAAAGGCTGCCTACGTACCTCTTTCGAGGATCAAGTCAAACGTAGTTCAATTGGTAGAGCTGGAAAAGAGATCGAACTGCCTGGGCGAGTTTGTCTAGTAATTGAGTGCCAGTCATAGAAACCGAACTTGTCGAGAACAAAGCCTAAGTTTCTAAGTGCAGAGAGTTTTAAGTCTAAAAGAATTGTAAAATCCTGCTTCCTCTTGACTTTGACATTATGCTTATATACCCCTTCTCTAGGCAGTTGATCTTTCCTTTTCCGCCATGATACGTGCTTTCTCGGAAATCTTCCATCTATCTCGATCTTTCCATTCTTCTTTGGAAAATTTCTATTTTGTCTCCAAACTTGACATTTATCCATTCTTGGGAGTAATGGGTAAACCGTCATCATATCTTTGGGCTGGATCTTGTCTAAAGTCGTAAGTGTGCCTTTATCGTGTTTTAGGACTTTCCGAGCTGTTTTACGATTTAGCCGTTTTACGACTTTAGATGAGATCATTTCCTGATACGATGTTGTTTTCATAAAACATCTCAAGTTAATCGTATAATTTTACAATGTTTGGTGTTTTGTTTAACCGTTGCTTTTTTTATACGATTTACTCGGGATTTTACGAGAAAACAAGTCTTTAGCGGTTTTTTATAAAATATCTCGAGTTATCGTATAGTTTGGCAATGTTTGGTGTTTCGTTTAACTGTTGCCATTTTATATGATTTACTCGAGGTTTTACGAGAAAAGAAGCCTTTTGCGGTTATTATCGTAAAACTCCAATGGTATTACGGGATCGAGACGAAACGAGAGATGTTCTGATCACAATTCAGAGTACATTCAAATCGAGGAGCATGGATAGTTTGGTTCAGCTCGCCAACAGGAAAGTTGGTTAAGCACGTCCAGCCCGCCAACAGGCGAGCTGGTTGGGCAGGGTCAGCTCGCCTATTGGCGAGCTGGACAAGGCTGTTGAGCTCGCCAACAGGCGAGCTAGTCGGGCAGGGCCAGCTCACCTGTTGGCGAGCTGGTCAAGCAAGGCTAACTCGCCTGTTGGCGAGCTGGACGATTGTTCGGTTTTGATCTTTTCTCGTTTTCTTGACCCGAGATCCTTTTGGAGAATATAAGGAGAAGTAATCGTAGACGTTGATTTCGAGGTTACGATTTTTGACCCAACAACCAAGGGTGTCTTTTTTGATTATTTCATACTTTGATACGAGTTTTCTATAACTTTGTATCTCTGTAGAAAGTCTATAGTTTCTTGTACGCTTTTTCTGGGACTTTTAGCCATTGATTCTGTCATGACCGATTTGACCCCAACAGTTACTGACGACCTGAAGATGAGCCTCAAGAGGGCATGGGTTTCCAACCTTTCAGCCGCTGTCAATTGAGCAACAATGGTACACTCCCGATCCTGCACCGTCTTCAAGCTAAGTTTCAGCTTTCAAACGACTTTCTTGACCTCGTAGAGCTCGTCGGCTCGAGGGAATACCAGAACTAAAACGAGTTGCGGTCTTCGGTTCATCCAAGTCTATGGCTTCGGATCGACCAGTAGCACGAGGAAGTCGAGGCTCCTCGCGGAGAACCTCAGTAAGCACTTCACTCACATCACCAGAACGAATTCATCATTCTCCATTATTCCGATTGCGAATTCTTTCAGATTCACGAGAAGTAGTTTGCCTCGATGTCGTGATTAACGACTGAAGGGAAAAGATTCTCAAGAATACGAAGATAAGAAAAAAAAACTTGACATTTCCATATGCAGGGATAAACTAATATTACCAACTTAAAAGGAGAGAAAATCTCTAAAACTTAGATATCATAAATCTATGATTATCCGCAGAGCATTTTACAAAAAAAGAGGCGGGAAAAAAACAGAACACTAGATATCTGATTTAAAAAAAAAAGATAAGATAAAAAAAAAGATAAAACTAAGAATCATCTACATCCTCGGAAGAAGATTCTGCAACAGCCAAATCGCCAGAAACCTCGGAAAGATCCAGGTCTGCAACGGACCAATCCGCAACGGCAGCCAACTCGATGAGCCTTTCGCAATCCTTCTCCATCTTTTTGAGACGAGCCAACTCGTCGTCAACGACCAGTCTACCATCCTTGATCTCATTTAGCAGGTCGATGTTCGCGACCACCTCCCTCAGCTAGATCTTTGTGTCGACCTCCTTCTTCTTGTCCAGCCACTTCTTCTCCACAAGAGCCAGGAAATCTCTGCAGCGATCGGCGATCTCACGACGCATCACACGAGACTCGCGACGGATGTCTCGATCTCTCTCTACAAGAAATTCTGCGACTATCATCTTTTGGTTGGCGACCTCGGTCTCAAATACCATCCTTTCTTTACAGACCTTCCTCCACTCGTACTTCAAATAAACAGCTTCTCTGGTCTTCTTCTTCAGATCCTCCTTAACTTTACGAAGAGATTCTCTGAGACTCTTTACCTCATCCCGCGACCTCGCTAGATCCCTCTCGCCGCGACCCAAGAACATCGCGATGAACTCATTGAAAGCAACCATAACCTACAAAGCACCAGAAACATCAGAACAAGATCGATCGCAAAAGAATACTGCAAGGAAGAATATAACTCACCTTGGAATTGGCATCCGCGATCTTGGAATACACTTCCCTTTCCTCAAGAGAAGCCAGAGGTAGAACATAAGGACTCAGAGCTGATCTATTACAGCTCCGACGTGATGCCCGACGACGATTATGGTCACTAGCAGCAGAGTTCTTCTCAGAGTCAGAACTCAGGGAGATCGGAGATCCTCCCGCTTCAGAGGTCCCCCTCGATGTCAGAGACCAGAATAGGTATCAAGCTCGAAACCTTGGAATCCCTGTTCTCTGCGACACGATTCCAGATCCTGAACGATGACCTCCTAACCAACTACCTGTCAGATCTGGCAAAAGAAGGAGGATCATTAGAAGGTCCCGCGAGATCTTTAAGCCTGATCGAGCGGCTGGCAATCTCTGAAGCCTCATTGGTCCTGTCAGGTAGCAAGAAGGCGGCGCGGATTCTCTCGCCATCAAAGGACGAGCAATCAGGGTGATCTCGCCATCAAAGGACGAGCAATCAGGGTGATCTCGCTGTAACATCCTCAACAGGCCTCGAATATCATCCTATGTCATCAGACCAAAGTCGAGGAATCCTCGCGAAGTCAAAATCACCTATTGATGAATGATCGACCTTGAAAACAAAAAACTTCTCTCGCCAAACTTGTTCACGGTATGGAACCCCCTGGATAACATTGCGTCCTACTGACAAAAGGAAGGTCCCTGGGCTTTGATTGTTCCTCTTCAACAAGCACAAGTGGCGAAGCTCCTCTAGACCAAAACGCAAGCCTCACAAAATATGGGCACATCTGAGTAGGGCACATCTGAGTAAGACACATACTCAATTCAGCTGTGATTTTGAGAATTGGGGCAGGAATCAGAAAGAAAAGACCACAAGATTCAAAGAACGTGAAATACGCTCCGCAAAACCCCTTACGAACGGTCTCAAGGGTCTCAAGCGTAGTAGCCATTTCGGGCTGGACGCCTCGATTGACACCATGAACCGAGTATAAGGTTTCAAGATCTTCAGCAGTAGTCGTCGGAAGAGGAAAATTAAATGTTACATCCATGTTTACTTAAAGAGAGAAAAGCACACAAAAAAAGGAACTTCAGAGAGAAAGAAAGAAAATTCTGGATAGAAAGAAAGGAAGTTAGGAGAGTAAGAAAAGCCTCTTGTATTTATAAAACAATTCGCCGACACTAAGAAACGGCTTTATCATAAATGAGGAGATAATGATTAGGTTTTTCATCGAAAACGGCACAAGTGTCCGTTGGGGACACATGCCAACGGTCCATCAACAGAGAGAAGACACGTGTCAAGTTTCTGCGCTGCGGAAGCTAAACCGCCTTCTATCAATTAAGTCCGAGTAAGCCAGCTTAATCTTTTAAAAGAATAAGACTGGGGGACAAATGTTGGACCCAATTTTGGCACCTATCTGAGCAGGCCCGAGCCCATCTAGAGTTATCACCAACTCGACATCGAGCCGGACTCTACGAGGTCGAGATAAGATCACAGAGATCGCGGAAACAATTAAGAGGAGGAAGAGACTATAAAAAGAGAGCTAGAGTGGAGTGCAACACACACGTAAAAAAACCCTAGAGCTATTCACTAATCACATCTACCTCATTCTATAGATTTCTAGTTCGATTTCTTGTACTTTTTGTTGTTATTTCCGATCTTGTTCATCACTTTGTAAATGAATACTATATTCAATAAAAGTCCATTTTTGTCAATCGAAGTCCGATCATATCGTTGTGTTTAAGAGAACCATTGCCCACATCATTTGTCTTCCCCTTATTGAACTCTCGATTTCGACAAAATACTGAGTGTGGATTTTAGGATTATAGTCCCTGTTTGTTTAAGTGAAAACAACCTCGTAGCTGGTTCGTCATCTGTAGACTCAGCAAATCTCTTCACCAACCGTTCTTTAAATTCCAACTAATTTCTGAAACCATCTCGTTTCAACGCCCAAGAAAACTATTTCTTCACCTTCCCCTCTACACTACACATAACGCTACCATATCCAAACGCTCATTATCTCGAAACTGACCGACTGCAAAGAAATGTTCCACATCGACTATCCAATCATGAGTATTAGTTCCTTCAAACTTAGGCATCTCCAGTTTCTTAACCATACTATCACGATTCACCACCAAACTATCATGATTCTACCTATTCTCATGATTATACCGATATTCTAATGGAGAGACATCCCAATCTCGTTCCAGATTACGATTCGATATCTTAGAATTTGGATTCATATCTATTCTACGAAACTGATCATCGGACGTTTCCGCTTGTTGAATCGGTCTTTTCCTCAGCATCGTCATGATCTCCTTAAAGTGATCCTCGAGCTGAGAGAATCGTTGTTTGTTCTCTGCCGCTTGATTCATGAGTAAGTTGTAGCCCCCGCGCAAGAAATTGAGAACTCGTCGGAGACGCCACCAGAGACCTCATCGCGTTAGATCGAAAGAGTTTCACCGCACCAATGATAGATCTTAGAAATCCGTAACTCAAATGTAACAAGAAGAAGTACTCTTTTATTGAAGAAAAGCTTGCAAGTTAGACTCCTATCACAATCTCATCACGACTGCAATACTCGTCTACGATCTCATAGCGATCGAGAAGTAGAGACTCATAACGTCAACTACATACAGCAATACAAGCATACTCATCTACCCTCACTCTCGAGCTTATTATACTCCAGGCTTACAACGGTCATCTAACTAACAATAATCTGATACAACTAGAGTCTTCGCCCTCTTCAAATCCTCTCATATCGTAACCCTCCAAACCAGATAAAGTCTTTCTCCTTATTTAAACTTTCTCCTCTCTTGACGCGTCACACTCAAGCTCCTGTTCTTTATTCCCATTCTTCTTCCTCTGTCTAAAATACGACTTCTTATACTTATCAAAGTCTCTCGAGCTTTGGTGGTTTTGGATTGTAAAAGCCAGCAAAGTACAAAACTTTCCAAGCAACACGGGACAAGGAATCAAGTATATGAGCATGTGTTTCAGAACCTGCCGGCAACTTTCTATAAACCTCTTGACAGTGGGATGCATGGTGCTTTTGTGATGCACTTATGCAATATAGTTTTCTGGATTACAGTTTGGTGGATGCAGAAGTTTCACTCACTTTCTGGATATAACACTGATGAAGAGACCAGAAACCTGCAACAACTTTGGTTTATATCAGTGATTAAGCCACTACATGAAGCACCAATTCAGGGTGGATGTTTACTTGTGTTCCATGTCTATTTGAGAGAAGGTACAGAACTTGAAGCTGTTTACAATACTCATGCTGGAATGGTGGAACACGTTTCATCAAAACATATGCTACAAAGTCAAGTCCAAACACAACAAAAGAAGAGGAAGTTTTTGAAGTGTTGGATGTTCAAGTACAAGGAGACAAATATAGAATTTGTATTCTTGGAGTTATCGGAGGTGGATTCACAAGCAGTGGTTGTCACGAGTTCCAAGAGACACTTGCATCAGTTGACCATGGCTGGCTACAAATGCGAAGAACTGATTTATCTGTTTGAGCCGAGCCAAGAGGAGTATAACAATCATCTTGAACCTGCAAATTGTGAAGTCACAAGCTCACAGTCAGGTGAGTTGAAGCAGTGTGGATATAGTGCAGAACTTAGTATGGTGCTGCAGAACAACACTACACATTTACAATTTAAAGCAGAGGAGAATATTGTGGCAAAGAGACTTGTGCTAGCGTCAAAATATGTTACACGGACTGAGTATAAATCTGAGGTAGCTACAGCGTTGCTTGTCATGTTCAAAGTTCTGGACATCATTCTGCTATGTCACAACTTTTGCTCACGTTTGATAGACCATGATTTTGACCCGCTTTTAGCCATGGTTTTAATATGTTTTTATGAGTTTTATATATGTTTTGGAGTCTATTAGGTATGTTTTCAGGTTCAGGAGCACTTTGGAGTAAAATGATGATTTTGGTGCCCTTTTGGAGCTTAAAGGAGAGTTTTCGGAGATGACTATGAAGATCAGACAATGAGGACACATATCGATCGATACGCACCCTGTGTAATCGATCGATGACGCTTCTATCGAAGATGAATTCAAGATACTCCATTGATCGATGTAAACCATGTACCATCGATCGATATGATGTGTGGAAAACAAGTTCAACTTGGCCAACTTGAAGCCCAAGTCTTCCCAATATTACGAAAATGCCCCTGACGAGCTTTTAACCTAATGGATCTCTTATTTATAGTTTTGCCATTGTTTTTGGCTAGACATGCTTTATACACCTTTTATGCTTTTGATACCTTTTGTACTTGAAAAGCTTTGCATACTTTTCTTGTTACTTTGTTCTATTCTATAAAGTATTTCTTTACATCTTAATTTCTAAAAGGTTATAGAATTCTTGATATAGAGGAAACACACAGAGAGATTTGTTGTTCCAAGAACCAAAAGTTCAATCCTCTATCTATGAGTTTCTATTATTACCTAGTTGTCATAAATCTCTCAGTTATGTCTGAGTAGATCTCTTTGTTAGATTTAGGGTTCAAATAGTTATGAGGGATTAACCCCAACTATGGAATGTTGAATTGTTGATATTTTTATCCAAGTGAATCCTAATGCTTACTCTAGAGTAGCTACCTAGAGTATGATCATGGATGTGATTAAACTTGTTTATCATTGTCCTGAAATCATTTGGCATAAGCTTAGATCCTCTAGGGACGTGCGATAGCCGCTCTATGATCTTGGTGAACACAGATTTGGTTCGATCTTATGCTATATCGATCGATACTCATATAGAGTCATCGATCGACAGCAACCCATATCGTTCGATATCGCTGTCAAAACATCGGTCGATATTGCTGACATTAAGATCAATGGATGTGTCTATTTAGCGACTGCTATTAGATCTATCTAAGAATCAAAGTTCTCATATATCTTGCAAGCAATTCATTAAAACATCTGCAGCATTATAATCCTGATTATCTGAATAGCAACCTTGAATCTAACTATTTTCTTTTATTGTTTCAAAACCTAAAATACATTCTCTTAAGCAACTTACCGTTGCTTATAAACTGCAATTTTACTATTTAAAACCTTTCCAACCTAGCATAATCATTTAGATTATATCTATTGTATTCCTTAGTTCCATGTGGATTCGATCCCTAAGTACTACAACTGAACCTCTTATTTGAGAGAGTAATTCACTTAGGGTTAAACATTTGAGTGATATCAACGTTTGTCAATGTGCTGTCTATACAATTTTCAGATGAATTGTATGACATCAGTCTCCATCGAGGCCATAGATGTATCCACCTGATGAAGCAAAGTCAATGTATGTAATCTTTACGGCACCAGGCATTGTGCTAGAGCCGTATTTCGTGATGGATACCTCACTGTCGTGTTCAAACATCTTCATTATTTGAAGCTATGTCATGTCAGCTTGAGGGCAAGCTGAGTCTTCAGAAGGAGGGTATTTATATAATCATCATATGAACTGGAGGTAGTCACGTGAGAAGGAATGAGCTAGCACCTGCAAATAAGAAGAAGATAAAGTTGTTATACGTAAGAGAAAAAAGAGTATAAATAAGAGGAAGGATTGTAACTGAGAATCAGTTAGTTGGTTGGCCTCTTGTGGCAAGGGCTTCCTTCTCGAGAGAGAGCAAGATAGTTTTTGCTTGTAATCCTTGTGTAATCTGTTACAAAAAACAACAGAGGAGGGTGACGTGGATTAGTTTGTTACAGACGTTAGAGGAGAGTCAATCAAATTAGAACACGTGGAAGGAGTTGAGTGGCTGTGTTCGTTTGTTACGAGAATAAAACAGAGGAAGGGAGGATGAGTTAGATTCATTCAGAAATATTGTTGTAAAACTTCTCTTGAATCTTGAGTACTTCTCTGTGTAATTCTCGAGTTTGATATTGGGAAAGGTCTTTCTTCTTCATGATCTTTTGCATTTAAGCTACGATTTGGTGTTTTAGGAATATCAAATCGATTCTATCTTTCACAACTATCAGTGGTATCAGAGCTAATCAATTCTCGGTGTGATACAGAAAGTCATCGGAATCCATGGCGGAAACTCGATCGGTGGCGTGTTGAAGGGAGTTGCTCGCGAAACTTAAGAAGCATTGAACAATCGGTTCGATGAAATGGTAGAACAAACACAAGCTTTGGAGACAACGATGGCAAATTTTGGGGAAAGTATGAAGGATATCTTGGTGTTTATGAAGAAGATAACAAATGGAAAAGATCCGGTGATCGCGTCGACGAGTGGTGAGGAAGATCGACAAAGGAATTCACCGATTCATTCCATCACACCTGATATTCAAGGAGAGCATGAACATCCTTTCCATGGAGGTAATCTTTGTAACATTTCGGGAAGAACAAGGTTAGCGAAGATTGATTTTCCCAGATTTGATGGAGAACGAGTAGTAGAATGGCTAAGTAGTGCAGAGGAGTTCTTTGTGATTGATAACACTCCAGAAGAGTCTAAAGTAGCCATATCAAAAGCATGTTATCAAGCTTTAGCTAAGGAAGAGGGACGTAATCTTGTGAGAAATTGGCAGATTTACAAAAAACTGATCAAAGAAAGATTTGAGGAAGTATTGGATGATCCAATTTCAGAGTTGAAGGATCTTAAAGAGACTGAGGGAATTGCTGAGTATCACGCTAAGTTCGAACAGATTCGTTCCAGGATTACAATGTCAGAAGAGTACTTGACGAGTGCTTACTTGGCAGGTTTACGTTTGGACACTCAGATGCACATTCGGATGTTTAGACCACAATCTACTCATCAATGCTTAGTTCTTGGAAGACTTTATGAATAAGCTCATCCAAGAAAGGCTTTGCAAAGTAGTTGGTCAAACAACAAAGGAGGGAATACAGTGAGTACCAAGGGAGGAGGAACAGGGAAAGTGAATGCTGAGACTAAAACAGAAGGTGAAGAACTTGGTAAGAGGGGTTTGTGGGAACCGAAATCCACCTATTGTCAATAAATCGTAAATAAGGAAACTTCGGGAAAACCCTAAGTTTCCAGAGGAACCGGCTATCTGCATAACCGCACAACGAAGATTAAGAAAACGACGAACTTTAGAATTTAAAAGAGAATAAACGAAATTGAGAGCAAAGAGGTTCTTATTCCGAATCTGCGTAAGAACTGTTACAACGAGAGTAGCCTTAGCTGCGTGAGCCGTCGGCGAAATCCCTAGAAGTCTAAGAACGAAAACCCTAGTTGAGACGCAGCTTGCTAACAGAAAACGGAAATATTCCTAAATGCTAATTTTGGTGGTGAGAGCTCTGAAAATCGTGTCTGCTTCTGCCCTATACCTCTTGCTTATATACTCCCCGCCTTGGCGATTCGATCATTCCATTTTGCCCGGAGTTGAGTATATTGGGAATCTTCCATTTTTCTCGTCCTTCCTTTTCTTCCGCGGAAATCTTCTATTTGTCTTCAAACTTTCCTTTTATCTTCGAGTTTGACATTTATTTTCCTTCTGCGAGTAAACCGCCAAAACGTTATCGTATCTTCGGGTTAGATTCTGTCGAGATCGCGAGATGGGCTTTTATCGCGTTTTAGGACCTTCCGGGCCGTTTTGCGATAAATCCGTTTCTCGATCTTGTACGGAATCGTTTCCTGATTCGATGCCGTTTTTAGTAAATTCCTCGAGTTAATCGTAATGTTTAGCTACGTTTGTTTCTCGGTTAATCGTTTCCGTCTTTTACGATTTACTCGACGTTTTTATTAAAAATACGTTTTTTCGACTTTAACGAAAAATCTCAGATAAATCGTATAGTTTAGGCGATGTTCAGTGTCTTGTTTAATCGTTACCGTTTTATACGATTTCTTCGAGTTCTTTTCGAGAAAACGGAGTTTTACGGTTTTTACCGTGAAATTCGAACGATAAGTCGGATCGAGACGAAACGAGAGACATTTCGGCCGTGGTTCAGAATGCGACCGTGTCGAAGGACGTAAGTTTCGAATCGGGGATGCGGGAGATCGAGGCTCAGGATGGTTGGTTCAACGTATGGAGAATCGAACCGGTCCGATCCAGCTCGCCGGTTTGACGAACTGTCGAGGAAATCTCTAGTTCGCCAGCAGGCGAACTAGTCGGGGAGTTCCTAGTTCGCCTGGCTGGCAAACTAAGCCAGCTTGGCTTAGTTCGCCAGCAGGCAAACTAGTCGGAAGCTTCTAGTTCGCCTGCAGGCAAACTAGTCGGAAGCTTCTAGTTCGCCTGCTGGCGAACTAAGCCAGCTTGGCTTAGTTCGCCAGCAGGCGAACTAGTCGGGAAGCTTCTAGTTCGCCTGCTGGCGAACTAAGCCAGCTTGTCTTAGTTCGCCAGCAGGCAAACTAGTCGTGACTAGTTCGCGTTTTGCGGCGGTTTCGGTTTTTCGCGGTTTTATAAAACGATTCTCGAGTTTTATAAAATGACTTCTCGAGTTTTATAAAATGATTCTCGAGTTTTATAAAACGATCTTTGAGTTTTATAAAATGATCATCGAGTTTTATAAAACGACTTCTTGAGTTTTATAAAACGATCTTCGAGTTTTATAAAATGATCTTCGAGTTTTATAAAATGATCTTCGAGTTTTATAAAATGATTCTCGAGTTTATAAAACGATCTTCGAGTTTTATAAACGATCTTCGAGTTTTATAAAACGATCTTCGAGTTTTATAAAACGATCTTCGAGTTTTATAAAACGATCTTCGAGTTTTATAAAATCATTCTCGAGTTTTATAAAACGATCTTCGAGTTTTATAAAACGATCTTCGAGTTTTATAAAACGATCTTCGAGTTTTATAAAATGATTCTCGAGTTTTATAAAACGATCTTCGAGTTTTATAAAATGATTCTAGAGTTTTATAAAATGATTCTCGAGTTTTATAAAATGAATTCTTGAGTTTTATAAAATGATCTTCGAGTTTTATAAAACGACTTCTCGGGTTTTATAAAACTATTACTTTTGCATTTTTGCGGGGAATTTTGGCTATTGATTCCGTCGTACCGATTTTGACCCCAACAGGGTTCCAACCAACGAGATTGTGTAATGCTGAGATGAGTGAGAGAAGAGCAAAAGGTTTGTGTTATTATTGTGATGAGAAATACACTCCAGACCATTACCTTAAGCATAAAAAATCACAACTTTTTGTGATGGACTATGAGGATGAGGAAGAGTTCCATGAAGCGTTGGAGTATGAAGAGGATTTGGAGAAGTTGGAGGAAATGGAGAAGGCTAGGATATCTTTAAGTGAAATATCGGGTGTTACTGATTACACTACTATGAAAGTCCGTGGAGTTCATGGGAAGAGAACACTTTATATCTTGATCGACTCAGGTTCTACACACAATTTTATGGATAAAAAAGTTGCAGAGATGTTGGGTTGTAGGATAAAGGATGCTGGACGAGCCAGAGTGCGTGTTGCAGATGGTAACGATATTAGAGTTTGTGGGAAGATAGAGAAGCTTAAATGGCAATTTCATGGTCATCAGTTTCATGCTGATTTCATGGTAATTCCATTAGGCTGTCATGGCTAGCTCCTTTGGGACCAATAACATGGGATTTTGATAAATTGGAGATGAGTTTCAAGTGGGGACCAAGGAAGATATTATTGACAGGCATCAAACCAGGCTCAGTGAGAGAAGTGAAGAGTAAGAAGTTAGAGCAGAGGAAGGAAGCTGAAATGCAGTTGCAGATGATCTGTTCTTATGAAGATACGGATGAAGATCCTATGAGCTTGAATGTAGTGGATGTTAGTACACAAGAGGAGGAAGAGGTTAAACGCATTGATGCTTTAAGAGAAGAATATTCGGATATCTTTCAAGAGCCTAAGATTTTACCTCCATTTAGAGACATTCACAACCATAAGATTGTACTCACTAAAGGAGCCAACCCTGTGAATCAAAGGCCTTATAGGTATGTTGTATATCAGAAGGATGAAATAGACAAGATGGTACAAGAATTGCTTGAAGCAGGGACGGTTCAACCAAGTTCAAGTCCTTAAGCTTCTCCGGTTGTCTTGGTTAAGAAGAAGGTAAATACGTGGAGGCTGTGTGTGGACTACAGGAAGTTAAATAATATGACTGTCAAGGACCATTTTCCTATACCTCTCATAGATGATTTGATGGATGAGTTAGGTGGTTCTGCAGTATATTCGTAGATAGATTTACGTGCAGGCTATCATCAAGTGAGGATGGACAAGGATGATATACAGAAGACAGCTTTCAAGACACATAGTGGTCATTATGAGTACCTAGGTATGCCCTTCGGGTTGACTAATGCACCGGCCACATTTCAAGGACTCATGAATGATGTGTTCAAATTTTGTCTCAAAAAGTTTGTTTTCATTTTTTTTGATGATATTCTGATATACTGTGCATCAGTGAAGGAGCATGTGGATCATCTAAGGGTCGTATTTAAGCTGATGAGGAAGAATAAAATGTTTGCAAAGAGGAGTAAATGCGCGTTTGCTACAATGAGAGTAGAATATTTGGGTCATTACATACAGAAGAATGGCGTGTCTACAGATCCTAATAAGCTCAAAGCAGTTGCAGAATGGCCTATTCCTACTACAGTGAAAAGGTTAAGAGGGTTTTTGGGTCTTGCGGGATACAATAAACGATTTGTGGAAAACTTTGGTATCATTGCACGACCTTTAACGGTGATAACTAAGAAGGAAGGTTTTAAATGGAACGAAGAGGCTGAAGTGGCATTTAACAGATTGAAGGAGGCTTTATGTTCAGCTCCTGTGTTGGCTCTACCAAGATTTGATAGGCCTTTTGTTGTTGAGATAGATGCTTGCAGTAGAGGTATCGGTGCTGTTTTGATGCAGGATGGTCACCCGTTGGCGTATATAAGCAGGCATTTACAAGGGAAACAACTGAGATTGTCTATCTACGAGAAGGAGTTATTAGCAGTAGTGTTTTCACTGCAAAAATGGACGCATTATTTGTTAACAAATGATTTTGTTATCAAAACGGATCAGAGGAGTTTGAAGTATATCTTGGAGCAGAGACTTAATACCCCAGTGCAACAACAATGGTTACCAAAACTTCTTGAGTATATTATAAAAATAAATAATATGATCATATTTAGAGTCATATTGTCAAAAAGTCATTTACTAAAAAAATATTATATATTTAACTAAAAGAATAAAAAACAAAAAAAAGGCTTCTATGATCTAATAAAATGATCAAATCTAGAATTAATATCAAATCTCTAAATTTTGAAAATAAAAATAAAAACAAAACAGAAGCATGAAAGAAAAGTTTTTATATTCTTCCATATTTAGTGTTCATCAAATTAATATGTCTTCGATTGAACACAACTCTGTTTGTTTAAAGATTAACAAAAATTGTAAAGAATTTCAACTAATTGTTGTCCATCAAATTTATAATTTTTACTTCAATTTAGTTTTTATTAAAAAAAAACTAGACGAAGAAAATAAGAAGCCTCAGTTGCATTAAATTGTTAGTTAATTATATTTCAAGTGATTCAAGTGATTTACAGATCATAATTATAGAAACTCATGTAACAAATAGATATACATATTTACATGTTTCAGTTTAATCGATTATAAATCAAACCATATCCAAATCTTACCGTTTTTATAAAATCACATACATTCGGTTTGTATGGTATATACCAAAACTAACCATATTATCGATTGTGTTAATATCTTTAAAAAATAGAAAATTAAAAAAAAAAGAACTACTATATTTAAATCATTGATAACAAAAAATTTCAATGTGAAAAATTTAATACGTTTATAATTTATAAATGTTCTTGAAAATTTATTGAAATTTTTGAAACTAAAATAAGTATGTAATCTTATATGGTATATAGTTTAATCTATATATATATATATATATATATATATATATATATATATATATATATTTTATTATTGAATGATACTTTTTACTCATGTTTTAAAATCATGTGTATCTTTTTATAATAAAAATGTTAAACTATTGATCATTAATTTTTAACATAATAATTTTAATAGTTTTAGTCATTTATTCTTGGTTTTTTTAAATTCAAAATATAACATATACGAAAAAAATCTAAAGCTTAATTTTATAGCTAATTTGATTGTTTGATTTATTTTAATAATATAAAATTAAAGAAAAATGATGGAGGAGATACAAATTGTTATCAAATATTTATTATTAGAAATATTAATTGTCATATATATATATATTTGTCATTTATGGTAATTCCGTAGCTTTTATTTAAGGAAAAAAAAATAAAATAGTAATTATATCTAGCAGGAAAATCATAAATGTTTCTATCATAAATATCATATCATATAGTTTGACTAACAAATATATCTCGCGACATATAAAAATCGAATGTGGACCTACTTATTTTTCAATTGAATGTAATTGACTACCTAATTGAGTGACACGTAAGCATGTGCTCTTTTTTAATTATTACAAAATTGAGGTTACAATTTTTCAAATGTTTCTCAATTAATATATAGGGGATGAGTAGTACATGATTTTAAACCACAAGGATTCAACCACACTTACAAACAAAGTGATCTAGTATCACCTAGGAACACATAGATGGATCCTACGCTACCCGAATTGATACTTTGTTCTAATTCTACCCGATGAGAACAAGTTGCCTCCACAACCCGAAGAGAACCGTCTCTTAGACCACTACTTTAGACCACATGAACATAGATAACAACTTAATCAAAAAACAATGAGACTTAACAAGGTTCAACTTAAAACACTTAATGATGGTTGTCTAATGATTTGAGTTCAGTTCGGAACCACCATAACATCACCGTTGGGCGCGTACGAGTCTGTGTCACACCATCTCTGATTGTCTCAAATGAATCAACAACTGAAGGATGATTTGGTTGAACATATATGGCGTAAATTTGGACATGATGGAAACAACTACTGAGCTTCAATGTTTTTTTCCAAATAATTCTCGATTATTGTACTAATCTTTATTTTTATGTGTTTTTTATAAAAACCTATGTCATCTTTTAATAATTTTTATTTCATAAATAAATTTTATCTAAAAACAAAATGTTTACTAATTTTTTTTTAAGAAACCCTAAACAAGAAACTTGCATTGGAGGATAAAAATATAGAGGTATCTTAAGTAAGGCTCTTAACACATATTTAATATTAAATAATGATTAAGAGACTCATTAAGAAACATTGGGATGAACATGCTTATGAACACATGTCTACTCTTCTCTCTCAGAGACGAGACCAAAATCAGCGTGTACTTCTCCCACGACAATCACTCCGGCCACCACGGCTTCCCTCCCTTTTCCAGTTCCCTCGATTAGTCGTAATAGTGGTACCAGAACCGTTCATCATCGAAATCAATGGCAGAGATAGGTGAATTTATCAGAGCTTGGCAAGTGGAATCAATGGCGAAAAGATGACGGAAGAAACTTTCATTATTACCGATGTTATACTTATCCTATACGAGATTTAGACTTATCCTATTTAGTTTACAATTATCTATTTAGAATATTTACTTTATTGTATTTTCCTTTTCTTGATAGACTTAGGAGGAACCTATGTGTATATAAAGAGACCATTGGGTCTGAGATGAATAACAGAAACGATTTGATATTATAAGACTTCTCATGGTATCAGAGCCACGAAACTGATATTCGATTTTTTTGAAACCTAATCGACGAACGAACTCGAAACTTGACACCCGAACGAACGACCTTGAAAACCAACAACAATGGCGGAGCTTCCTTTGGCAACAACAACCGCGAGACGCACGATTTCACCATACGATCTATCACCTAGCGACAACCCTGGCGCAATCATATCTCAACCGTTACTCAATGGAAGAAACTACGATGAATGGGCTCAAAACTTCCGCGTAGTTTTGAGTGCTCGAAAGAAATTTGCCTTCATCGATGGAAGCATTCCAAAACCAACGAACGACTCACCCGACTTGGAAGATTGGTTAGCCAACAATCACTTGTTGGTTACTTGGATCAAATTGACCATCGAACCAAAACTCAGGTCTAACATCTCACATAAAGAAACAGCAAAAGAATTATGGGATCATATTAAACGACGCTTTGCTCTTAAGAATGGTGCATGATATCAACAACTTCGGGGTGCACTAGCAAACTGTCGTCAACTTGGATCCTCAGTCGAAGATTACTTCGGACGCTTAACAAAAATTTGGGATTCAATGGCTGAATGTCTTACGACAAAAGTTTGCGGATGTGGAAAGTGCGAGTGTGATTTGGTTACTGCTCATGAAACAGAACGAGAAACAATTCGTGTGCACGATTTTCTTTTCGGTCTGGATGATACAATTCATGGTGCAGTTCGTTCTCAAATCTGTGCACTCACGCCACTCCCCGATCTCGATACAGTGTACCAAACAATCGTACAAAACGAGACGGTACACCTTAACACGAAACAAACAACACACACCGTCATGAGCTTCTCTGCTCAGACTCCGGCTTCTCGACCTACCAGCACGGGCAGCGAATTTCTACGACCACGACCCACCAACCCCGATGCAAACGTAACTTGCACTAGTTGCAGACGTATCGGCCACCACGCAACCGGCTGTTTTCGCGTGATAGGTTACCCTGAATGGTGGGGAACTCGGCCACGCAACCGAAACAACCTACAAAGCAACACTCCAAACACGACCGCTCGAGCAAATTCCTCTCAGGTTGTCAACACAACAACCACGATAGGAGCTAACTCCGCACTCACCGACTCAGATCGACAAGGATTGACTGGTTTTTCCGACTCACAATGGCAAACATTGGTTAAACTAATCAATCCAAGTAAAACCAATGATATGCGTCTAAGCGGTAAGAACGATGAAACTCTTTGGATATTGGACACCGGGGCAACTCACCATATGACTGGTCGCCTTGATCTTCTCCAAGATCTACATCCGGTTCCACCGGTATCGGTTAAACTACCAGTAGGCGCTAATATTGTCTCTAATCAACAAGGGACAATACGACTAACATCGAACATTCACTTAAAGAATGTTTACTTTGTGGAAGTATTCCATACCAATCTGATATCTTTTGGACAACTACTTACTGATAACCCTTTTGTTGGTCAGGTTACTGATAAACTTGTGGTTTTACAGGACCGCACCACGAGGACGCTGATTGGAGCGGGTGAGCGCAAGGGTGAGGGACTGTATCACTTCCGGGGCATTGAGACTGCAACTGTTTTTCAGACGAGTATTAGTGATGATGGTGTTTTGTGGCATAGACGTCTCGAACATCCGTCTTCTCGAATTGTGGGCTTACTCCCTGGAGTTCAACTTAAACCTAGTAGTTTGAATTTTTCCTTATCAAATTGTGACGTTTGCTTAAGATCCAAGCAAACACGCAACCCTTTTCCGGATAGTTATAATAAAGCTTCTACTTCTTTTGAATTAATCCATTGTGACCTTTGGGGGCCTTACCGTACTGCTGCTTTCTGTGGTTCAAAATATTTTTTAACCATCGTTGACGATTATTCAAGAGCAGTTTGGCTATATTTACTTCCTGACAAAACAGAAGTAGCTACTCGCCTTAAAGATTTCATAGCACTCGCTAAAAGGCAATATAACCGAGTTGTCAAAATACTGCGAAGTGACAATGGTACGGAATTCATGTGTCTCACTAAATTCTTTTGAGAAAATGGTATTATACATGAAACATCCTGTGTTGGAACCCCTCAACAAAATGGACGCGTAGAAACAAAACATCGACATATTTTAAATGTTGCTCGAGCTCTGCGTTTTCAAGCCGGATTACCAATAGAATTTTGGGCCAAATGTGCACTCACCGCATGCTTTCTCATCAACCGGACACCGTCTAAACTTCTACACGACAAGACACCCTTCGAGCTTCTACACGATAGACCACCAGCTCTGGATCAGCTTCGTGTTTTTGGATGCTTGTGTTATGCACATAACTTGGAAACTCACGGCGATAAATTTGCTTCTCGAAGCCGGAAGTGCATATTTCTTGGATATCCATATGGCAAGAAAGGGTGGCGACTCTATGATCTTGAAAAAGAAGAAAAATTCACCTCTCGTGATGTTTTGTTTCAAGAGGACGTATTACCATATTTGGAAACATCTTCCACGACATCCTTCACACCGGACATAACGACATCAAACATAACTCATGAACCATCCTTCCTTGATGACGACGTGACAGCCACGATACCAACTCCATCATCACCGGCTCGAACTGATTCTCCGACAGAGAAACAAGGAAACAATGAACCCTCTGAACCAGATAACCGTGTCAACACTACCAACCAACCACAACCTGATCAACCATGTGATACGAGTGGTAACGATATCAACGAACCATCTTTAGGACGAGGACTACGACCAAAGAAAGCACCTGCTCATCTTGCCGACTACATAGTTAATACAGTCTCCCTCACCCCTCTCACGCCACCTTCTCCATCATCGTTCTCAGGTACGAGTTATCCAATCTCTAACTTCCACACTAATGCTCGATTTTCTCAGTCATATTGCAGCTATATCTCAGCACTTTCCCTTGCTATTGAACCACGGTCGTTTAAAGAAGCTATGCAACTAAAAGTTTGGAAAGATGCCATGAGATTTGAAATTGATGCTCTCGAAGCCAATCATACGTGGGACATACAAGAATTGCCACCAGGAAAAATAGCTCTTGGGTGTCAATGGGTCTACAAAATAAAACTCAAAGTAGATGGAACACTTGAACGATACAAAGCTCGTCTTGTTGTACTTGGAAACAATCAAGTTGAGGGTATTGATTATGGTGAAACTTTCGCTCCCGTTGCTAAGATGACCACAGTACGAGTATTCCTTGACTTAGCAGCAAAACAAAACTACGAAGTACATCAGATGGATGTTCATAACGCATTTCTTCATGGTGACTTAGAAGAAGAAGTGTATATGAAGTTACCACCTGGGTTTCGGTCTCACAACGACAACAGAGTATGTCGATTGCGGAAATCATTATATGGTTTGCGACAAGCTCCAAGGTGCTGGTTTGCAAAACTCACCATGGCACTACGAGTTTTTGGCTTCTAGCAATCACGCAGTGACTACTCTTTCTTCGTTTTTACAAAACATGGCGTCACTCTTCGAGTCTTTGTATATGTCGATGACCTCATCATTTCAGGGAACTCTCCTTCTTCCATCGCAGACTTCAAAGATTATCTATCTACATGCTTTCACATGAAAGATCTCGGCTTGTTAAAATACTTCTTAGGGCTCGAAGTTGCTCGGAGTAATGATGGATTCTACATTTGTCAACGAAAATACTGTACTGATGTCGTCACTGAAGTTGGTATGCTCGGATGTAAACCAGCCGGCTTTCCAATGGACCAAAAACATCGTCTTACCGAAGCTACTGGCGCTTTCTTATCGGATCCAGGACGATATCGTCGCCTTGTTGGTCGTTTGGTTTATCTTTCGGCAACACGTCCGGATTTGACTTACTCCATTCATATACTCACACAGTTTATGCAACAACCAAGAGAGGAGCATTGGGACGCTGCTATGCATGTGATACGTTACTTAAAAGGCTCACTTGGTCAAGGGATCCTGCTTCGTGCATCTTGTCCAATTCATGTCACAGGATGGTCCGATTCCGACTGGGCTGGCTGTCCCGAGACTCGACGGTCCTTAACGGGCTGGATGGTTTAACTTGGTACCTCGGTCGTCTCATGGAAACTAAAGAAACAAGACACAGTTGCTTTATCGTCAACTGAAGCAGAGTATCGCGCAATGACAGAAGTACTTCGAGAACTCAAATGGATAAAGGGATTACTACTTGACTTTGGCATCGATCACAATAAGCCTATGACACTACGATGCGATAACAAGTCTGCGTTATATCTGAGTGCTAATCCGGTCTTCCACGAGCGAACAAAACATATTGAAGCCGAATGTCATTTCATACGAGATCACATTATGAATGGGACGATTTCAACATTACACGTCTCTTCCGCAGATCAACTTGCTGACATTCTTACCAAGGCGTTGGGACGAAAAGAATTCGATATATTTCTCTACAAGTTGGGCATTCGAGACTTGTATGCTCCAACTTGAGGGCGGTATTACGGATGTTATACTTATCCTATACGAGATTTAGACTTATCCTATTTAGTTTACAATTATCTATTTAGAATATTTACTTTATTGTATTTTCCTTTTCTTGATAGACTTAGGAGGAACCTATGTGTATATAAAGAGACTATTGGGTCTGAGATGAATAACAGAAACGATTTGATATTATAAGACTTCTCATTCATCCCCGTTTTACTCACCTGGGAAGAGTATAAGAATAAGCAAAAGGTATATTAAGCTTTTTATTCTTCGTTTTTAATACTCTTTCCATAGCTTAAAGCAAGCTTCATCATGTCTTCCCATGAATCATGATCATATTTTAATGTTAAATTGACCTTAAGTGTTCATAAGCTTGCTATGGTTGTTGTCTATTTAGAACCTTTAATCTTCATAGGCTTAATCATGATCATGATCATATAGGTTGTCTTCTAAACATATCTCACGAAATTGACCTTAAGATTGTATCTTTTATTTTTGCGTGAGATATGTTTAGGAAGAAGAGATGAAAAAGGGAGAACTTAAAAGCAGATATCGATAAACTGATGCGTGAGTATAGAGCTCAGCTAGATGCAGAAAGGACCTTGAAACTCTCCAAAGGAAGGAACTATTCAACTGATAAGTCCCGGAAAGGTTATATCATCAACTTAACTAGGCTCAGATTATCTACAACTTCTTTGTGAGCAAGTTATGAACTGTTGTTCTCCAATGGCTCAATAATGATCAGATGGTGCCATGTCTTTTATAGCTTTTGTTAACATCAACCAGTGTGATTGCTTGTGTAAAAGCTTTTGTATTTAGACTAGAAACCTGTTCTACGTTGTGTAATTGGTATGTGATATTTGCTATTGCATCGTTGTTGAGCTGCTTGATCGTATGTTTTGCTGTGAGAACTGTGTAAAATCTTTTATATATGGACTCGAAGCTTGTTCAACTTTGTGTAATACATTTTTCTTTTGTCAATTACAGGATGCCACAATTGTAGACAAGATCTTTACTATTACTCCAGCTCACAACTATGTTCCTAGGCGTGAGAACATGCAAGTTTTTGTCTTTGTATTCCAAATTTTAAACTTTATTTATCACCCTGAAGTGTGTGTTTGTTTGCTTTGAATGATATCTTAGTCTCTGTTCTTGCAGCAAGTGGTAGAGAACACAATTCCCCCAACACCAATAAGCCAGGTTAATAATATTCTTCTTCTCTAACCTTCTTCCCTTTTTGATACAAGTTAGAGTAGTAGAAATCAATAACCTTGTTGTGGGATGATGATTGCAGAACTCATCCATGGCAACGGTGGTAGAGCGTATGTTGGCAAAGCTCAAGATGTGATGGCTACTGTTTTGGCCAAAGGTTCCGCTCTTGGACAAGATGCTGTGAACAAGCAAGGTTTTTGATGAACTGAACCAGTTGAGAGAGCCGATGCTTCCGCCAAGGTGAGTCTTCAAAACAAACCAAATGAAGAACACACATCACAAAGAGTATTCCTTTTTTGTGGCACAATTGGGAAAACTGATTTTTAGTAGCACAACATAAATTTGTCTGAGGGTTTCTTTATTACTTGTCATACAGTTTGTGCTATCAACTGAACAATTAATTTACTAAGAGACAACTAAAAATCCTTGCAATAATCTACTCTTTTAAAATTGTCCCTAACATTTGTCTCTTAACATCACAATATCTAATCTATTAAAACAGTGTTCTATTTAAATTTTACCATGGCATGTTTTAAATTTGGGCCTACTAAACAATGTTGTGATTAAATATAAAACATGTTACTTATAATATTTTTATGAAACAATTATTAGAGACATTTAAGGTTCAAAATTCATTTAAGATTCCTGCAAATCTTTTGGTAACAGTATTAGATTTAAAATAACAGTATTACATTTAAAAGAAATATTTTGACTGACTTTAATATTCAACATACATTTTTCGTGAACTCATTGACTAATATATTGGTCTCTGAATTTGGTGACCAACAATTAGATATTTTTATAGATATGTTACAGTGTTGCACCTATGCTAACCAAGGTGTATAAATTTAAATGGACATACTTTTCATTAGAAAATAACAATAGTACATACGGCATTCTAAAGAAAACAATGGTATATTCGATTTAATCGTTTTCACCCAAAAACATAGAATATATACTTTTTATGATATTACTTTATAATTAACATGTAAATGTTTGGATGTTTTATAATTTGAATAGCATTTGTCCTTAATTTTTCATAATATAAATATTATTGTATACATAAAAATTGTCATAAACCAAATAAACTGAGAAATAACATTTTTATCAAATCAATCGATATGAGACTGATTATACAAATGAATTATCTTATTTAAAATATATATATAAATTGTGTAAATTTAATTATATATATACTTTACAAACAAATGTTATTATAAAATACATATGTATAAGATTTCTAATTTTCAGTAAATAAATTTTGAATAAAAATTATTCATGTGCCTTAAAGTGCAGATAAAATCTAATAATAAAAGTTATTATTAGATAAATGATAAAAATATATAAAAAAATTAAAATAAGTAAATATTTAAATATTTATTATGAATTATCAAATTAAATTTTAAATAACCCAAAAAAAACATTGAAAAAATCTAATAACATGTGAACAATAAAAGTAAACTAAATAATAAATAAACTATCATATTTATTTCAAACTTAAATCACTAAAATGTAGTAACTGTATACGAATCATTGATGCTCAATCTATTTCTATTTTAGTATGTTGCATCTCAAATATTGATCCATTACGCACAACAAAATGATAAATTAGTTTAATTAAAATTTATATTGTTAACTTTTGTACAATTGGAGTATCATATTCATAACATATCAATCATTAATCTAAACATTCAAGAATTATAAATACTTTATATATGACTATTTAAATCAAATTGTATTACATAATGGACCACCCATCGGTTTAATTGGTAGTCGAGTTACATGATTTGGATTTTTAGGCGGATCTTATAAAATAATTTAAAGAAAGATTTTATAAAAAAAAATGGATTACATATAATGCCATTGGTTGTACTGGTTAAATCATGGGTCTAGATTGGGTTTCAAAACACTGAATATATCGCTTCATATGTAACATTTAAATGTAAATATACTATTAAAAATAAAAATTTCTATCATATAAATTTTAGTTTATTTGAAAAATAATTCTGCCCTTTGAAGGGCGGGTTAGAATCTAGTGAATAAAATAAGCTAAAGATTTAAAATTTGGTCCTAGCAATAATGATGGTCTTATAAGTTGAACCAAATATAATATAACACTTAAATTGAAATATAACTAGGGCCAGCCCCACTCAACGCACATAATAATAATTATTATTAATCTTTATTATTTATGTTTTTTTAATTTATTTTATTGCTTTATGATCTTTTAAAAACTTTTCGAAAATATTGTTGTTTTCTTAGCATGAAATAATTGAGTTCTTAGTGTGTTTTTGTGTTAATTATGTACTTTTATAAAAACTTTAGTTGTTGAAATAGATTAGTTATAAAAATAATATATAAACATTAGTGATTTATATATTAACTTCAATTGCATATACTTTTCAAAAGTATGGATATAAAAAAATTGTTTTGTAAATATTTTTCCTAAATTGAAATCATTACATGGTCAAGAATAATTGTAGAAGAAAATTATATTATTTGTATAAGAAATTGTAAAAAAGCTTTATCATTTCGCCTTTGCTCTCCTTTGTCCTTAATGCCGATATTGATATGATCACTTAGTATTTGATTCCAAGTTTAATCTTTTATCATTAATCCTGAATTAGATTACTAGATCTGTTGAGAGCAAGCATCACATCCCTGATCAGCAAAAGTAGATATCATGATTTGATGTGAGCATTTTAGGTATGTGCTTATTGTTTGCTGTTGAGCCGTGATACACACGAGAGCATCGTATGTCATTGCTCTTCCGCGAAAGGAGCACGCCTGCGAAAGCAGGGTGCTCTAGTTAGAAATCGAAGTTTTAGGCTGTTCTTAAAAAGCTTGAATAATTGTTTGGTTCAGTATGGTCAACACCCAATGAGATATCCTAGATTAGCATCCTTATATCCTGATTGTTAAATCCAATTATTACTTGTTACTCAAGATTAGTTTTTCACAACACTTAATTGTTTTTAGTTTGAATTTGATCCTATAGAAATAAAGTGTTGATTTTAGTCTCTGTGGATTTGATCCTTAAGTGCTACATCGATATACCTTTATTTTTTTGGCAATTTTTCTAGTCTAAATCATCTAACTTGCTCTATCTTTTCTTTGCTTGCAGCTGATGTTCCAGGTGTATGACTAGTAGAAATACTCGAAGCCACACCTCAAGTCCATTAGTCACGCTCACCAACGAAGAGTTAGCAAGATTAGAAAGAACCAACAGAACACAACCAAGGCCGACTCACGCCACAATGGGCGATCACGGCGACCAGAATGATCTCACTGTAGCATTGGCTCTGATGCAACATCAAATTCTCCAGATGCAGCAGACCATTCAGGCACAAGAAGCTGCTCGTCAACAACAAGAGCAGCAGGAGCAAGCTGCTCAAATCGGCGAGCGAAATCTACCGCAGAACATCCTTGCTACGCGTTCCGCGATTGCTCCACCACCCTGTGCCAGACAAGACTTCGAGACCAAGCCTGCTATGATCAATTTGGTGCAGAGGAAGATGTTCCATGGGCTCCTAGCTGAGATACCTATGGAACACATTGAGGCTTTTGAAGAGATCTGTAGCTTTACTCGCGCCAATGGAGTACCTCATGATTATATCAACTGTATGCTCTTTCCGTTCTCTCTAGCGGACAAAGCTTCAAGATGGCTCAGGTCGCTCCCTACAGGCTCTTTACTACATGGAAGCAAGTCAGATCAGCCTTCTTGGGACACTTCTACACGAAGTCTAAGACAGCAACTCTCAGGAATAAGATCTCTTCTTTCAAGAAGCACGCAAATGAACCATTCAATGATGCGTGGGAGCGATTGAATGACTCTCTTAGGGAGTGCCCTCATCACGGATTTGAGAAGGATCACGTTCTGGGAATATTTTATGATGGTGTCGAGTGGGAGTTCCGCAATGCTCTCAATGCTGCGAGCAAGGGAGACTTCACGACACAGACCACAGACGGTGCGTTCGAGCTGATAGAGAACATGGCTGCTAGTTCTGCGAACAAAAACCCAGAAATAGATCGCTCCAAGAAGGTGAATAGTGTTGATGGTCAGTGGAAACATGAGCTCACTTCCAAGGTTGATCTACTCCTCAAGAGCAGTGAGGGGCAGGTGATGTACATGGACGAGGCTACACCAGAGCAAATAGCGAATGATCTTGCTTCTGAGGGAGGAACAAAGGGAGAGAATCATCAAGAGGTTATGTACATCAATGGTTAAGGATATGTCCAGAGTCGGAACTACTATCAGAATCTCAACTATCAAAGAAACCCTAACCCGTTCTCTCATCAGAGGAGCAACGCAGAAAATTCTGGGGATCAAATGCAGCGAACTCAGCAGCAATGTGCTCCGCAGCAGAGAGGTTTCCCTCCAAATTTCCAAGGAAAGACTTTCGTTTTCAACCAAGCTCAGAACCGGTTTTAAAGCCAGAACCAAAATCAGAACCATCAGAATCAGCAGAGCAACCCGCAAGATGCTCCAGCTAATTCAGGGGCTGAACAGAGTGAGATGAAAGCCTTAGGGAACATGATGCAACAGCTGCTCCAAAATCAACAGATACATGTCAAGGCGTTGAACCAAGCTACTTATGCTATCAACACAAGAATGGACAACATGTTCACTGAACTCAACACAAAATATGACACAGTGAGCAGTCACATGCGCCAGATTGACATTGTTCACGCTCAGACTGCAGAGAGTGTCAAGAGACAGCAGGGGATGCTCCCTGGAAAAACGGATAGAAATCCAAGGGATTGTTATGCAGTGGAATTGAGAAGTAATAGGAAGCTGAATGATCCAACACCAAGGCGATTTACTGCTGCAGAGAAAGCTAAGCAGAAAGAATCAGAGCAACCTGCTGGAGTCGCTCCGACTACTCCGGATCAACCTGCTGAGACTGGTCCAGACGAAACAGAGCAACCTACTAGCTCTGCAGAGACTGCTCTCGACGAATCTGCTAAGACTCCACCAGCTCGAGTCTATGTTCCTAAGGTTCCATACCCAATCCCACCCAGACATCTGATGGATCCCATTAATGAAGAGCAGCTAAAAGGTTTTAACAAGATTGTGAGAAGGCTTCCTAAATAACTTGCATTTTAAGATGCTCTGCAGATTCGCCCGTTGCTCAAGTTCTTTAAAATTGTAGAGAGACTCAAGAGGAGATCAAAGCCCTTTATACCAAAGCACTGTCTACACCAGAACTGAAGGTATTGCCTAAGGTTGATGATCCTGGAAAGTTTGTTTTCCCATGTTCCATCGCAGGAACAACCTTCAACGACGCTCTTTGTGACTCTGGTTCTTGTGTTAATCTCGTATCAAAGGCTATTATAGACGATTTGGGTATTGCTGGTGTTGAGCGTTCTCAGCTGACCCTGACCTTTGCAAACTCTTCCAGAGCAGTCTCATATGGAACCATCCGCTGCCTTCATATCCAAGTAGGTGACTGCGTTGTTCCTGCTGAGTTTCAAGTTGTTGAGATGGATAAAGATCATGAGATGCCTTTGATATTTGGAAGTACATTCATGGCTACTGTTGGAGCAACCTGCTGAGTTTCTGTCTGCCCTAGCAGAAGTTTATTTAACCTACTAAGAGGACTCTGGCCGCCTCTTCTCAGACACTTTTTCGACTTGAGACAGAAACACATTAGTTTTTACAAGTTTTCAGAGTTCTTGTTGAAGATTTGTTCTAGCTATTTTGTAAGGGTCAAGGCTTGCTCCTCTTGGTTTTCTAGAGAAGAAATCCCTGAACCCTCTTGACACTCGATTTATTTGATGAATTATTCAGTATTGATTTGTGTGTTTTCTTGTGTTATGCTTGAGTAGTTGATTTGTTAGCCTAGGGTTCTAGGGTGTTGATCCAATTAGCTGAACATAGAGAAGCATCATTTTCGCCTTTGCTCTCCTCTGTCCCTAATGCCTATACTGATCTGATCACTTAGTATTTGATTCCAAGTTTAATCTTTTATCAGTAATCCTGAATTAGCTTGCTAGATCTGTTGAGAGCAAGCATCACATCCCTGATCAGCGAAAGTAGATATCAGGGTGTGATGTGAGCATTTTAGGTATGTGCTTGCTGTTGAGCCGTGATACACGCGAGAGCATAATATCTCATTGCTCTTCCGCGAAAGGAGCACGCCTGTGAGAGCAGGGTCCTCTAGTTAGAAAACTAAGTTCTAGGTTGTTCTTAAAAAGCTTGAATAATTGTTTGGTTCAGTATGGTCAACACCCAATGAGATACCCTAGGTTAGCATCCTTATATCCTGATTGTTAAATCCAATTGTTACTTGTTACTCAAGATTCGTTTTTCACAACACTTAATTATTTTTAGCTTGAATTTGATCCTATAGAAATAAAGTGTAGATTTTGGTCTATGTGGATTTGATCCTTAAGTGCTACATCGACATACCATTCGATTGTGGTAGTGTGCACATTAGGTTAATTGGTATGTGTTTCACACAATATCAACAGCCTCATCCAAAACTGCATATAATCTTCTATCAACTTCATTTGCCATATTTGACTATCCTTCAAATCAAATCAAGAAAGTTTGTTTAATTTTGTTGTTGTTAAAAAAATTGAAATTCTATAAAAAAAAGTTCATGAAAAAATGAACACTGAAAACATAGATGTAAACAAGTTGTAAAAAATATTATGTATACCAGTTGGTATTAGGCATGAGATTATGTATTTCCAAAAAGTAACATCTTCTTAAACGTAAGCTTTTAATTATTTGAAATAAGTTTAAACTCTAATGTTTTCTCGTAAGTTACACGAAATAAGTATCAAAGTATTTGTTTATTCTACATTTTATAAAAAAAACGAGTGTTGTTGAATTAAGAATCGAGTGTTGTTGAATTAAAAATCGAGTGTTGTTGAATTAGAAACATAGAACATTGACTTGAATTAAAAACAAAGAACGAGTGTTGTTGAGAAAAACTCTTGAACGAGTGTTGTTGAGAAAAACTCTCGCTGCTTTTTGAGGATCCAATTTAGAACCTGCAAAAAAAGAAAACTTATAAGTGAAATCGTTCCATCAGGTTTTAACATATCAAATCCAGACGATAACAATAAAGAAACTTATCTAATATAACAAAATAGCAAGCGCAGACGAAAACCCTAATTCGGTTCTAAATTCTCAAATCAATTTGAAACCCTAAATCTATTTAAATCACACAATTGAACCGTAAAAACGGATGAAATCAACATGCATCAAGTCTAGATGCAAAAATAATGAATCAAGAGTCTCCGATTTACCTTCACCACTGAGGATCGCCGAATCGCTTTACGTCTCGCCTCCAAGTTTTTTTTTTCTATTTCTTCTTTCGAATGCACATGCTTTTTTACTCACGAAACATACCCCTCAAACGATAACAGCTCACTAAGGGTCTGATCCTTAATACCCATAACTATGGACTCTTTCTTAAACAATTGGAAACTTATATCTAATCTATTAAAATAGAGACATTCTTTTTATCTACTGATACAAGTTGTCATTTAAATTTGGACCTTTTCTAGAGTGTTACAAATAATATAAGTCTTATAATTGATTGAACCGCATTACTTAAATTAAATCAACACAATTAATATAATATAGCGACCTTAATGTAAAGTATCTTCAAAATACGACAGATATCTATGTGTATACCAAAAACACATATTTTCTCCTACAAATATGGAATGTTCTAAAAGAATATATATTATCAAAATATGGAATATGGAAATCTACTAATTATATTAAATTAAAATAGGGAATTTGGAAATCTACTAATTATATTAATGTGGAAATCGTAATATACCATCTAGCATCTTAACAATTCCTTAAAAAAAATATGGAAATTTAATAATTATATGAAACCAATGGAAATCTACTCTATTAAAATATAGTCTTTCTTTTTATCTACTAATACAAATTTTCATTTAAATTTGGACTATTTCTAGAGTGTTACAACAAGCCATATAGTTAATTGAACCGCATTACTTAAATTAAACCGATGGTTATTTATGGGATATAGTCTTGGGCTTACTTTTGTTTTTAGGACAAATTATATGGTTTGATTTTTAGGCTTACTATTAAGGAAAAAATCCAAAAAACATTGAATGAAATTTCTATCTTAATGGATCAAAAAATCAATTATTATTTTCAGGCCCAAATGTATTTAATATTTTTAACAAAACAAAATTGTCTATTATTAATCATTTATTTAAATCATGTACTTTAAAACATGTTATTGTATTTTCTATTTTAAATAACAATCACTTTTTTGATAAATTTCAATGGTAACTTTTAAATAATTTATTGTTTTATTTTTCTTAAATAATTTACTGATTTAGAAAAAAAAATGTAAAGCAAAACCAATTCTAAAAACTAAAACCCAAAACCAAAAGATGAAAACGCATTGTTCTGGATAACATATTGTTATAGTTTTTTCTTTTGTTTATTTACAAAATAAACTATTGCAACTTTTTTTTTAAAAAAGTTTTGTCATCTTTTCAGTTTTAAATTAGACTATATTTTGACCCGCGCTTGAAAGCGCAGAAATTTTTTATGATTAAAAATTTATGTAATTGAACTTTTTTCTTAATTTAAAGAATGTTTTGGTATAAAATAAGTTCACCAAAATTTGTGGTGATGATTGCTTTTCATTAGTTTTTGGTTTCAATTTTTTTTTTAGATTTTGTTTAGATTTTGATTTTTTGGGTTTTAATTTTTAAGTTTCTATTTTTGATTTCAGCTTTTGGTTTGAGTTTTTAATTTTTAGATCCACTGAGTTAGTTTGAACTAATATTACCAACAAACAAATCTTAAATAATCGAACATCTAATTTAAAACTGAAAAGATGACAAAAGCTTTTTTTAAAAAACTTGCAATATTTTATTCTGTAAATAAACAAAATCAAAAAAAATATAACATGCGTTTTGAAGTTTTGGTTTTGGATTTTAGTTCTTAGATTTAGTTTTTGGTTTTGCTTTACATATTTTTTTAAATCAGTAAATTATTTAAGAAAAATAAAAGAATATATTATTTAAAAGTTACCATTGAAATTTATCAAAAAAAGGATTGTTATTTAAAATAAAAAATACATTATCATGTTTTTAAGTACATGATTTAAATAAATGATTAATAATAGACAATTTTGTTTTGTTAAAAATGTTAAATACCTTTTGGGCCTGAAAAAATAATTGATTTTTTGATCCATTAAGGTGGAAAGTTTATTCAATGTTTTTTTGGAGTTTTTCCTTAATATTAAGCCCAAAACCAAATCATATAATTTATTCTAAAAACAAAAGTAAACCCAAGACTATATCTGAAAAGCCGGATGGTGGAAGCGGTATACCAGAAATTTCCCAAACCTCCTTAGCCACTGGACAGCTAAACAAGATAACAGTATTTTCCTAAACCTGCATTACTTGATAGACATCAGTAAAAAAGTGCATATTGATCAGACATAGAGATGGGTTTTCCCTTGGATATTGTGGCATCTTTGGAAATCGAGAAACGCTCTCCTCTTTGAGAACACACGGTTCTCACCTACCACGATCCTAGAGAAAGCCTTTGAAGAAGCAACTATATGGCTTACGATGAAGGATCACATTCAACCTAATGCAGGGGTAAATGGAGTTAACCTACCAACCTCAAGTGGCAAAAACCTATGGTGAATGTTTTAAAGTGTAACATTGGCGCTTCTTGGTCATCGTCAAATAACTTGTGTGGAGTGGCATGGCTTGTTCGGGACCATACTGGGAATACGTTACTTCATGGAAGGAGAACTTTCTCTTTGGTACATTCATTAAGGGAAGCTGAGTTATTGGGTATTTGGTGGGCGGCAGAATCATTGGCAACAATGAAGTTCGATAGAATTATCTTTGAGGCCTCGTTTGAAAAAGCAAGGGAAATTATGCTCAATCCAAGTATTGCCCCTAATCTCCAGGAACGAGTAAGTGAACTTCAGGGGTTCCTTGATCACATTAATCTCTGGTCATTGGAACATACTTTACCATCACGAAACCAAGCGACCATGATGATTGCTACCAGCGTGACTCGGGACCACAGATATCAATCGTACATTGCTGCCAATGGTCCCTTCTGGCTCTGTCATTTGTTGAACCAGGAAGCTAAGGATTGATGCCTCATAGCCATGTTTTCAACATGCTTTGGGGTATGGAGGAACCTGGTCATACGTAATCAACTTGTTGATTTGACCCTCCTCATGATACTTTTCTTTGCTTGTTGTTTCTTTTGATTTCTTTACACCTCCTTTTGGTGGTTTGTTGTTTTTTATAGAACCATGCAAGTGCATTGAACATGGAACTATTTGTCAGTGTTAAAAAAAAAAGACTATATCACATAAATAACCACCGGTTCAATTTAAGTAATACGGTTCAATTAACTATATGACTTGTATTATTTGTAACACTCTAGAAAGGGGTCCAAATTTAAATGACAACTTGTATTAGTAGATAAAAAGAATGACTCTATTTTAATAGAATAGATGTTCAATTATTTGAAATTTGTTTGTTGGTAATATCAGTTCAAACTAACTCAACGGATCTAAATTTAAAAACCCAAACAAAAGCTAAAAATCAAAAATAGAAACTTAAAAACTAAAAACCAAAATCTAAAAATAAAAACTGAAATTAAAAACTAATGAAAAAAATCGTCACCACAAATTTTGGTAAACTGATTTTATACCAAAACACTTTTTAAATTAAAACATAACCCAATTATATAAATTTTAGTTATAAAAAAATTATGCGCTTTCAACCGCGGATCAAAATCTAGTTAGTATTTAAATGATAATAGGCTAAGGCTTAATCTTAAGGACTTCGCTAACAGCCCGCGTTGCGGCGGCTCTAACATGTGCAATTTTAAGACAGCACAATTTCGTAAGCATGCAATATTATAGGCCCTCTTTGGGTTGATTTTATTTCTTTATTTTGGACCTTCCCAATTGTAACCAAGATTCATTCTTCGGTCCGTCAATGATCAAGCATAAAGATGGGAAAACGGTTAATCCATGCCTATATATAAGCTTTTTTCGTTCCCAAATTTTACAACCGTATGCTAAAATAAAGAGCCTAAACTCATAACATATTTGATTTTACAACCGCGCTACAATATACCTAAACCCTGCAAATGATCTAAAACCAATACTTTATTCTACAGAATCAACTTAGCCTTCCTGAAATTAATTGATCATATAAGATGAATTTAGCGTTGTAATTGTCCACAAAAGAATATTTTTTCCGTTTGGTTAAACAAAGATGAGAAAAGATTAGCAAAATCCTTTATACAACGCTAACATGGAACGATGCAAGGTTCCTAAGACAGGATTTGGTTCTGGAATGAGTGACCTTGGGGAAGAGTGATTGTATCAATCTGAAAAGAACAAAAAAAAGAACAATATTAACATTATAACATAAAGAGGTAAGATGCAAAGTTTTGAGTAACTAGTATGAATTACCTGGCAGAGCCAAGGCTGGCAGGAAGGTAAAATTTGCTTGATTCTGCGAAATCAGGAGTGTTTCATACTTTGGAGCGAACTAATAAAGGGCAGATTTGAGCATTTTACAAAAAAAAAAAGAAAGGCGCCAATTTACATTGACCGGTCGTATTAGGGTTAGGTTTACATGAGTGTTCTCACTTTTATTATGCAAACCAAAGGCAGTTCGTCCTTTAAATTCAATCTGTATTTCGAACCGGTCCAAATTGACCCAAGAATAAATATTTCCATTGCAAATTGAGCAAACCAAAGCCGGTTCGTTCTGTCTTTTACTATAATTAAACGTTTACTTGATAACATACTCGTACTTTGTTGGAGGTTTGCAATAGATAGTTAAAGATTTTCGAATACATTAACCTGGGCTACATTAATTTTTCCCTTAAAAGTTAAGAATTAACAAGACCACCTCATTTAAGTTTGTAAGAAAAAAAGGCCAATAGAAATGCCTTCAAGGCAAAAGACCATGTCAGAATACTACAGCAAACATAAGTTTTGTTTTCCAGAAACAAACAAAAAAAAAGCATGAGAGAGCATATTAAATAGGCGGAATCGTAAGCTAGACGTTATGGGTAGTGAATCTAGCGATCAAAATGGGCGATAAGAGGCTGCGATTCAAGAAAGAGTAAAATGGTTTTATAAGTCAAGAAAGAAGGAAGTATAAATTGATTGGAGTGCTATACACTCAAATATGAATTGTCACAACTACCTCCTCATGACTTTTCAATTACCTATGTGAGCAGTGGAACCTAAACCTATTACATCTTGCATTGCTTTTTATTTAGAGATAATTGGCCAATACACCCTAAATGGGGATCTATACTAGTCACTTGCCCATGATGGGACTGATTTATTTTGTCTGACCAAATTGCCCTTCTTTCTCTCTCTCCTTCCTTTCTGCATTTACATGTGGGTGTGTCAGTTTTTTTTTTTCGTTATCAATGCTCTTCTTTCCTCTTATCATTTTCAAAATGAATTACATGCAAAAAAAATATGTTAAATATTTTTGAGTTCACTTTCATTCTTAAAAAATAATTTTAAATATGTTATAAGAGAAGTACATACAATTAAATTACATCATTTTTTTTATGATATCAATTTTCTGGGTTTTAGATTCGACGTCGTGTTAGCGGTTAACAAATATTGTAGACGTTAACAGAAGTGTTAGTTGTTAACAATTATTTTTACGCTTCGCGTTAATAAATGTGTTCGCTGTTAACAAATATTGTAGACGTTAACAGAAGTGTTAACTGTTAACAATTATTTTTACGCTTCGCGGAAATAAATGTGTTGGCTGTTAACAAATATTGTAAACGTTAACAGAAGTGTTATATGGTAACAAATGTTTTTACGCTTCATGTTAATGAGAGGAAAGAGAAAGGGCATTCTCGGCATTTTCTTGCCAAATGGTTGTGTCAGTGTCCTTCATGTCCAATCAATGGTATTTTGCTAATTTGAGCTTCAAATATGGGTAGTTCACTAAATAACTCTTTTATTTACCTATGTGAGCAGTGTCAGAATGTTGTCGGGTAGAAAAAACCGATATTTACGTTGGTGGTTTACGTGTTTCAATTAAGAACATGTCAAATTTATTTATCTTAGTAGTGTATATAACGTAATTTAAATATGAGTCGAAATAACAACATCCAACGTCAAAAAGATTACTAAACCCAATTTTTTCAAATTTTGAAAGTTTCACAGATTTAAGAAGTTACCAATAATTTTCAATTTTAATCAAAAGACTAATCAACATTTCAAGATTCTAGAAAAAAAATTGATAACTAGATTCAAACATTGCTAAAAAAATTATTTTACGATTGAATGCTATATCCGGTTTAAAATACTTTAAATTATCGGATTTCAATTCTATATGACCAGCTCTAAATTAGTTTAAAAAAAAAAAAAGAATCAATCCATACTTATACTCAAACATATCAAAATGCACACATGGTTTTTATTATCGGTTTCAGAGCTATAAAACCGGTTATTAATAATATAACAATCACTGTCTATTTTTACTTTACTTGCTTCTCATTCCCAATTTAGCAGATATGTAACCGGTTTTTACACCAGATTGTTTATGGATTTTGTTTTTGAAAACGAGATATCTTACCTTTGTGTTGTTGGTGAAAACGTCTGTGGACTCATCGGACTTGGAACCAGCGTTGATGCATGGTTTGATATGCGGCTAGGGTTTTGGAAGCGAGATTCATCGACTTCGGCGTTTATGGCCGTAAAGTCTCTCCAACGGTATGTGTATTTTGACGGCAACAGTCGACGGAGCAACGATCTGGTTTGGACACCCGGATATGTGAAGTTGCAATTTTTACGAGCATCTTCGCTGGTGTTCATCAGAGCATGAAGCTCACCTTCCTCCGGTGTTTTCCTAAGAGATTGTATTTTCATATATTATTACAATGAACAGAGGAGCAATATATACTCGACAGACTCTAGAGAAGTTATTGACAACATTCCTAAAACAGGGGAACTATAATATTGAGAAGTTAATAGGAGATCTTCGAATATTCTTCTCATCTCTTACATGCCCCCTCAAGATGGAGTGGGGGAGCACACTCATAGCTTGTTTCTGAGTTCCAAGTAGCGCGCTCGTGAGAGTGGCTTCGTCAATGCTTCTGCTAGCTGGTCGCGTGTGTTGACATGAGAGACTGCAAGAGCACCACGTTGGACTTGATTCCGGACGAAGTGGTAGTCTAGAGTTATGTGTTTCATCCGCGAATGAAAGACAAGGTTGGCACACAAGAATGTAGCTCCGACATTATCACAAAAAAATAACAGGTGCAGTCGGTAGGGAGATGCCAAGTTCGGAGAGTACGTTGCAAATCCAGTTAATTTCTAAGGCAGCATTTTCAACAGCTCTGTATTCGGCCTCTGTGGAGGATCTTGCGACGCCATTTTGCTTTTTAGAAGACCAGGAAACCGGGTGCTTGCCGAGATAGACGACATATGAGTTGGTGGAGACGTAGTCATCAGAGTCGCCGCCCCAGTCTGCATCGGAGTAACATTGAAGAACAAGTTTGTTAGATGCAGAGAAGAAGATACCGTGACTTGGGGTTCTTGCGAGGTATCTTAATATTCTTTTCGCGGCTTGCCAGTGATCCTCTGTAGGGAAGTGCATAAACTGTGACAGTTTGTTCACGGCGAAAGCAATATCAAGCCGTGTGAACTGAAGATATTGGAGACTGTCGATACTTTGTCGGATCTGAGAGAGAGACGCCTGATTTGAGTTTCAGATTGGGAGAAGAGGCCATGGGAGTTGTCACTGGTTTGGCATTGGTCATGTCATATTTGTGAAGAAGATTAAGAATTTATTTTCGCTGGCATAGATGGAGTCCTTTGTTGGTCCTGTGAGCCTCAATGCAGAGAAAATAATTTAGATCCTCTGCATCTTTGACGGAGAACCTCTCTGCAAGTAGAGTTAGAACTCGTTGAATTCCTGACATTGTGTTGCAGGTGACGAGAATGTCATCTACATAAATAAGAAGGTAGATGTGGTGAGAGCCATTATGAAGAGTGAAGAGTGATGTGTCTGCGAGGGAGTTCTGGAAGCCGAGGCTGAGAAGGAATGTGCGGACCTCAATATACCACGCCCTTGGAGCCTGTTTAAGACCATAGACAGCCTTGTGAAGACGGCACACATAGTCCGGTTTATCAGCGTCGACGAAACCTGGCGGTTGATCCATATAAACTTCTTCGGTGAGTGTACCTTGTAAGAATGTGTTGTTAATTTCTAGCTGCTTTATAGGCCGCGAGTTGCTCACTGCGATGTCAAGAACAAGACGCATAGTAGTAGACTTCACAACTGGGCTGAAGGTTTCAATGTAATCACGGCCAAATTCCTGATTATACCCCTTAGCTACCAGGCGAGATTTAGATGCACGATGAGAGCCATCATCATTGTACTTGTTTTTGTAGAGCCATCTGCAACCTACAACATTTTGGTGTGGTTGTCGTGGCACGAGGCCGTAGGTTCCATTACGTGCAAAGACATCAATCTCCGTAGACATGGAACCTCTCCATATCTTGTCTTTGAGTGCTTGAGCTACTGTAGTTGGTTCAGCTAGACGAGAGGATCGCAACACCGCCGAGTAGTTGTACTTGGGATTTGGTTTAATGATCTGATTTTTCCGCCGTGTGACCATAGAGTGACGATTCTCTGCAACTGGAGGAGGTGGGGTGGGAGATTGGGACGAGGACGTAGGTGACGATGAGGAGGACTGTTGTGGTTGCGTTTCTTGAGAGGTCTGCGACGGCAAGGAAGAGCTCTCTCCATGGTGTGAAGTGGAGCTTGTAGGTAACTCTGCACTCACATGATCACTGTTAGTAACACTAATAGAAGGTGTTGTAGAGTTTACCTGTTCTGACAAGTGAGTTTCTGAGCTCGTGCTTCCCATTTGCTGTATGAGTGGTGGTTTGGGTAAGGGAACGGTTGTGAATGGTGGTGATTGGTATGTTTGTGTGGTTTCTGGTGGTTGAGGTGTTTGGTTTGGTGGGGTGATTTTAGAGAATGGGAAGATTGCCTCATCGAACTTTACATGTCTTGAGACATAGATGCGGTCGGTGCTAGCTTGGAGACACAGGTATGCACTTTGACTTGGAGAGTAGCCAATGAAGACACAGGGGGTTGATCTGTCTTCTAGTTTATTATTGGTGTAGGGTCGGAGCCATGGAAAGCAGAGACAGCCATAAACCCTTGTCTTGAGATAATTCGGCTGAGTTCCGAACAGCTTGTGTAGTGGTGTATCCATGGAAAGCACCGGTGTAGGAAGGCGATTGATGAGATAAGTGGCGGTTGAGAAGGCATAGGTCCAATATTGTTTTGGCATGGAGGCATGAGTGAGCAAGGTGAGGCCTGTTTCTACAACATGTCTGTGTTTCCTCTCTGAAATTTCGTTTTGCTCGGGTGTGTGGGGAGGGGATGTGAGGTGAGAGATGCCAGCTTCAGTGAGTAGTTGTCGAAGTGCTAGGAACTCTCCTCCATTAAGTACAAAGTCCCTATTTTCGTCATGAATTTGTTCTCCAGCGACTTGAAGGCCCGGAATGTATCTTTGACTTGCGATTTCAACTTTAGAGGATAAAGCCATGTGTAGCGGCTAAAGTGATCAACAAGCACCAAGTAGTACTTGTAATTGTCAACAGAGACTATGGGTGAGCTCCACACATCAATGTATATATATTAGAGAGGGCGAGAAGAGGTTATAGTGTTTTGATGGAAAGACAATTTATGAGATTTATTGATAGAGCAATCTGGGCACAAAGTATTTTGGGTTACAGATTGGGTGCAAGGTAAAGAAAAATTTGAAACAACAGTTTTGAGAATTGCAGCAGCAGGATGTCCTAGACGATAATGCCAATCAGACAAAGAGATTTTTGGTTTTGAGGTAGCAAAGAAGGCTTGAAGGGTAGATGGTTGGGCTGGCCACTCATACAGCTCATCCTTGGTCTTGCCTTGGATTAACGGGACCCCCGATCTGAGATCCTTCACCTGAAAGGATGCAGGAAAAAATTCCACAGAAACCTTATTAGCATTACATAAGCGATATACTGAGATGAGGTTCTTGTGAATGTTTGGAACACATAGAACATTATTTAAAAGCAAGTTGCGTGTAGGAGAAGGCATAGAGATAGAACCAGTGTGCGTAATGGGGAGACCAAATCCATCACCAATCATAACTGAGTCATCACCAGTGTACGGTTGATGAATGGACATGTTGTGTAAGTTGCTGGTGAGATGATGTGTTGCACCAGAATCCATAAGCCACGCCTGAGAAGGGTATTGTCCTGCCATAGCTATGTTAGCTCTTGGTTGCCAAGGGCGGAAAGGCGAGGAGCTGACATTTGTGTTCTGCTGGAACATCTGAGGACACCTTCTGGCGCTATGCCCAAACACACTGCAGATTTGACAGCGTCCTTGATAACCCTTGGACGTCCTGTACTCTTGTTTTTGTGTGTTGTTGGAAGGGGACTTGGAGTTTGTGTGCCAGTTGGGATTGTTGCCGCGGTGCTGATAGTTCTGGTGCTTGGGTCGAGATGTAGCTACGTTTGCCATCATAGGAATGGATTTAGAAGCTGGAGCAGAGACCGCTAGTAGCTTAGCTTCTCTGTTGATGAGTTTCTCATGAATTTCTACAATAGAGGGTGAGGTGTCACGACCTTCTATTTGTTCTGCAACAGACTTGTAGTCGTCGGGGAGACCATCAATGATGTACTCAACCTTGTCTTCATGATCCAAGGGTTTCCCGAGTAGTGCTAGCTGGTCAAAGCGAGTGGTCAAGCCTCTCATGTAGTCATCAATGTTTTTGTCTCCCTTGGTGTATTGTTTGAGTTGCAGCCGAAGCTGCTGGATGTGACCTCTGCTTGGTGTAGCGTATGTCGCGCTTAAGGATTTCCACATCTCTTGAGACGTTTTTGTGTTAGTGACAAGAGACTGGATGGACGGTGATAGAGTGCCGATCAAGCCACTGTAGATGAGGCTGTCTTGACGGTGCCATTTGGTGTAGTCTGGATTGACTTCAGATTCATTGTTGACAGAGATCGTTTGAGGAGGAGCTGGTGTAGTTCCATCGATGTAGCCAGCTAAATCGTAGCCGTCAAGCAGGGTGTGAAGTTGAATGCTCCATGTCATGTAGTTTGTGGAGGTGAGTTTGTTAACGTTAACCATGTTAACATTGAAGAGGGTTTTTGTTGTATCGAGTATCTCAGAGTTTGTTGCCATGATGTTTAGAAAAGATCAGGTTGCAGGGAAGGTAGAGGAAGAAGGAGAAAAAGAGTTGGCGGCTGAGAAAAAATTAGGATAATCGATATTGCTCTGATACCATGAAGAGATTGTATTTTCATATATTATTGCAATGTACAGAGGAGCAATATATACTCGACAAACTCTAGAGAAGTTATTGACAACATTCCTAAAACAGGGGAACTATAATATTGAGAAGTTAATAGGAGATCTTCGAATATTCTTCTCATCTCTTACATTTTCTATCTGCGATGATCTTTTTAGCTTGTTCATTTTCGCTTTGTTGTTGTATTGTCTACTCTCTGCAATCTAGGACCACTGTTTCCGGCCGGGTAACCGGAATTGTATCACCTCCGGCTCAGATTTTCACGAATTGGTTTAATTAATATAAATATAAAAAAAATTAGATTGGAGACGAACGAAGCAACTGTTCTTTAGGATAAGAACACTGAGCCAATTGTTTGTATAGAGTTTTCTGTATTAAATAGATGATTTTAGATGAATCCTATTCTAGTCTATCATCATCATTATATTATAGTGTTGTATAGTAGTAGGTACCTAAGATAACGGTGTCAGCTTTTTGCAGTATTCAGCATAGGGGAAATAAAGAGAATATCAGCTCATGTTTCTTTGCAGAAAACGTACATGTCATACTAGCTAATATAAAAATTGTATATGGTTATTCACATAATTGATTCTTCTTTTTATCTATTAATACAAGTTGTCATATAAATTTAGACCATTTCTAAAGTGTTACAAATAATACAAACCATATAATTCACTGAACCGCATTATTTAAATTAAACCAACTGTTATTTGTGAGATAGAGTCCTGAGTTTATTTTTGTTTTTAGGATAAATTATATGGTTTGGTTTTTGGGTTTAGTATTAAAAGAAAACTCCAAAATACATTAAATAAACTTTCCACCTTAATGGATCCAAAATTAATTACTATTTTCTGGCCCAAAGGTAATTAATATTTTTAACAAAACAAATTTTCTATTATTAATCATTTATTTAAATCATGTACTTTAAAACATGTTAATATATTTTAAATAAAAATCACTTTATTTTGATAAATTTCAACAGTAAGTTTTAAATAATTTATTATTTTATTTTTCTTAGATAAAAAAATAAATGTAAAACAGAACCAAAAACCATATCTAGAAACTAAAATACAAAACCAAAAGTTGATAACACAGGTTATATTTTTGCTTTTGTTTATTTACAAAATAAACTATTGCACTTTTTTTAAAAAAAAAATTGTCATATTTTCAGTTTTAAATTGAATGTTTGATTATTTGCAAATTTTTGGTTGGTAATATCAGTTCAAACTAATTCAGCGGATCTAAAAATTAAAAACTTAAACCAAAAGCTGAATATCAAAAATAAAAACTTAAAAATTAAAAACCAAAATCTAAAAATAAAAACTGAAACTAAAAACTAATGCAAAACAATCACTACCACAAATTTTGAATTACTAGTTTTATACCAAAACATATTTTAAATAAAAACAAAATCTAATTATATAAATTTTTATCATAAAAATTTTCCGTTCTTTTAAAGCACGGATCAAAATCTAGTTTAGTTTTTAAAATTGAGTATAATTTTTTTCTGTAATATAATATTATTATATTTTGACATGCTATAATAATTTTTAACTTTCAAAATTGAATGTGAATTTTTTCTATATATTTTTTAAATAAACATATTTTTAAGTTGTTTCACACAATACAAACTTATAAAAACATTACCGAGCTGGGAACTGGTTCCTCTCTTTATGTTTGTTATCATGCAACCGCCACCGTTGGCTCCGACGGTGAGCAACTTCAAGCCAAGAGCTCAATGGAACAACTCCGGATCTTCCATTATCCTCTATGTTAACATTCCTGGTCCATTTTTCTCTTTTCTTTATTTTATGTTCTTGATAAGACCAAATCTTTAGTTGGTAAGAATTATGTAAATTTTTTTGTAATGGACAGGGTTTTATAGAGACCAAATAGAAATCAAGAAAGATGACAAGACACGGACTATCTACATTCAAGGCCAGCGACCACTCTCTACTCAGACTAAGGCTCGTTTCAATGAAATTTACCGTGTTCCTGAGTCATTTGCTATGACGAAACTGAACACTTCCTTCTCACATGGACTATTGACGATGGAGTTTCCGGCGGTGGTGGAAGGTGAGAAAACGGAAGATAAAGGAGGAGGAGGCTAGAAATACATTGACCGTTGGAGGTAGCTTGAAAGCCAAGGTACTGGCAAAAGAAGAGAAAGTAATTGAGAGAAAGAAAGATGGTGATATCGGTCAGAAAAAGACTGGAGAGAAGGTGAAGGATGAAGGAAGTACTAGAGCACCAACCATTGGTGGTAGCTTGGAACCTAAGGTACATTTTAAAGAAGAAAAGGTAGAGAGAAAGGGAGATGGTGAAATAGGTCAGAAGCTGAAAGAGGAAGGAAAGATTGGCTTGGAAGAGAATAAAGAGAAAATGGTTGAAAGAATAACACAAGATGTTAATGGAAACGTGATAAGCAAGCATGATAAGAAGGATGAGAAGATGGTTGGATACAAGGTAAGCGAAGGAGAGATTCAAGAGAGAGTGGAAGAAAAGAAGGTAGAAGAAGCCGGTCTAGTCAAAGAAACACAAGATCCGAAAGGTAAACCTGAAGTCATGGAACCAAGAAGGGTAAATTCAGATGTGAAAGAAGACTTAAACAAAGGAGGTGAAGACAGAGAGAAGATGGATACTCCTGCAACAACAGAAGGAAGAGGACAGGAGGAAGAAGGGAGTCATATATATGACACATCTTTGATCAATGTTGGAGTCGCTTCTCTTGTCATTATGGGGTTTGGTGCATACGTCTTCGTACCACTTGTAAAAATGTTCTACTGAAAAAAAAGACAGATGGCACTTATGGTTACGAATAAACCAAAGATAAATATACCACGACATTAGTGTAGCACATTCGTAATTCTCAATGGAACTCAAGTTGGGCGCTGAAATTAGCTTTCCAAACTCTTAAAGATTTGCCTGCAGCCCAGGCTTCCAATCCTGTTTTCTTTTTTTTTATAAGTATAACAAACATTCATACAAGTCTGTATAGGCATATGTCACTTAGATCTCTATAAATATGCTATTAATATTCAACTATTTTCATACTCTAGCTAGCCTTAATTTTTAAGTCATATGTTTTCCTGATTTCAATTGCATTTCCATAATTTTCAAGCTTACTCAAGAATTACCTTTCTTTTGTAATCACACCCAAGTAAACATATCATATAAACCAACTTTGATATCATCAATTAGAAGACATAATTCTTTGATATTTGTACATCTTTTATATAGATTTCAATGAGTATGTAAAAGCTTTTGTTGCTTAGAATTCTGTAATTGAATGTGTCTTGACCATTCATTTCATGTTTATCTTCATTGTTTACAAGCTCTATCTTCTTTGTAAACATTGAATTCAATTTAATTGTTATATCTATTTTCTACTTGAAAGTTTAATTTGGATAATCTAGTCATGGATTATGATAATCAACTTTCATTTCTAAACTGCCAAAACGTGGAGATGCATCATAAAATAACATAGTGTACCAATTTTTTTTTGCAAAATAATTATAAAATAAACTCACCAATGAATGAATATTTCCGTGTATACTTCATCATCAATATCATATGTTTCTTTCTTGATAATTTGGGGTGAATTGAAAATCTGATTCAATGCCTCTTAATTAAACTTTCAGTACCATTGTTTTGTGCACAAACAATGACCAATCAGTTTAGATAAATTTATTGAAATTGTAATATAACTCATAGTAAACATAACTTATTAACTTATGCATGTGGAAATAATGTTCTTCACGTAGCCACATGATTTATTTTTAAGTTGTTTCATGTAAATACACATAACAAATCCATTGTGGAACTGAGTTTGGTAGTCCACAGAGGGATAACTTTGTCAAAAGTCCCCTGATCTAAGAACAAAAGAGAAGAAAAATTGATTATTAGCCAATAGTGATATAAAATATAATCAAGATATAAAAAATTGCATAAAAAATAACACATTGTACCCAAGAAACTAGATCGACTATAGAACTCCTCTGGTTTATAAGTGATTTGGTATATGATTAGCAGAGAGATCAATCTCAAAAGACCTATGTAAAAAACTCTATTTTGGATATAATTGTCATGCATATTATTTGTAGAATGAAGAAAAATAAAAAATTAGAAATGATGTTTTCTAATTTATTTGTAGAAAACATAGAATGTACTTTACCTTAATGATGTTGCATATATACATTACGGAGTTCGGAAAACGACAATTAAGAGCAACGAACAAATACATAATAGTAAATTATATGTTCACAGCATTAGAAATTAATGTTATTAATCAGTTTTATGTTAATTATTGAAAACATTTTACCTATTGATTCAAATTTCTTCAACAAATTCGTATATTTTTTTGTTTGGTTCACTTTGCAAGCATCGCAACTACTCTCACACCATGGCCTAGATCACTAACAGTCATGAAACATTTTATTTGGGGTTTTTCACACCTTGATCCACTGGACATCCAGAAAGAGGATTTGATTATATTTATTTTGGCTTCCAATAAAGATTAAATTTGGAAGGTAAACCGTTGAACATGTATATTACTCTAGTATATATGTCATTATATTGGTTATAGTTTTCTATTATATAACAACACATTATTTTGGTTATATATGTCCTTCCTAAGACAAAAAAAAAAAGATTTAACTAGTCTATTATAAAGGCGCTTGGGTAAACATCTGCGGACAATGTCAATGAAAAACATATTAATCGAGTAAGTTCTTATATCAATGAACTTTCAATTCTTTTATCAGAAATATTCCTTGACAGCTTTCGATCAAACATATTTAAATATCCAAAGTTGACCATATAATCTCAAATAAATATTGTAATGTATGTATAGTAGGATTTGGTAGAATTTACTAATGAATAAAACAATAGTAATTTGTCAACTCCTTGTGGTAGTCAGGCTTAGCAATTCAATTTTGACAATGTAATCTTTTACAACATTTAAAATCAAAATTGGTGAGTAAGAAAAATGATCACACTATTAATTATATATTTGAATTTATATATACTCATAGGAAAGCTAATCTTATAAGTAATCAAGAGTAGTTGCGACTTATAAAACTAAAAATAACAAATACATACCACCGAGATGCATGCTTATAGTTTTTTTACATAAAAGAAGAACAAAAACATGAGAAGCACTTACAAATATATATTTTTTAATAAGCCTTTTTCAAAAAAAAAAAAAATATATATATATATATATATATATTCTTAATAACCTAAAACTTGTTTTTCTAGTCTGCTTTGTGCATCGCACGTAAGCTGTTAGTTTATTCAAAGTATTATATGTTCTTCTTTGTATATATATCGACTACTATCTCCAAATCAAACGTCACAAATAGAAACTTCAAACGAAGAAAACATCAAAAGGGCAAGAGGAAGCTAAGAAAATGTCTTCCTCCTACGGCAAAGTCGACGAGCGTGAACATGTAACGCTCCAAGCTCGTCGCAACACGAGGAAGAGAATCACAATCATCGTCGTATCACTACTCGTCCTCGTCGGTATCGTGATCGGAACCGTCTTCGGAACCATGGCTAACAAGAAGTCAACGACGGTGGAGACCAACGTTAACGGAGAACCAATCTCCGTATCCGTTAAAGCCGTTTGCGACGTTACACTACATAAAGACAAGTGTTTAGAAACGGTCGGAGCAGCTCCAAACGCAAGCACTCTCAATCCAGAGCAGCTGTTTATATACGCTGTGAAGATCACAATCACAGAAGCCACGAAAGCTCTCAACGCATTCAACTCTTCAGGTGCCAACACGAAGCCCATGCATGCTTGCGTCCAGCTTCTTGACCTAACGATAGATCACCTCAACGACACGTTAACATCGTCATCAAAAGGTGACGTCACGTTACCCGAGCTAGTCGCTGACCTACGTACATGGCTGAGCTCAGCCGCGACGTGCCAAGACACTTGCATAGAGACGTTGGGTGAATCAAAAGATCCAGAAGCGAAGACGTTCGGAGAAGGTCAGCTCAAGAACGCAACGGAGCTGACGAGTAACGCCTTAGCTATCATCACATGGCTCGGTAAGATCGCTGCCTCCTTTAAACCCCAGAGGCGTCTTCTTAGTGCTGACGTGGCGATAGACTTCAACGTGGGGAGGAGGTTGTTGCAAAGCACGGATTTGAGGAAGGTTGCGGATATTGTGGTGGCGAAGGATGGAACAGGGAAGTATAGAACGATAAGTAGGGCTTTAAAGGATGTGCCTGAGAAGAGTGACAAGAGGACGGTTATATATGTTAAGAAGGGAGTTTATTTTGAGAATGTGAGAGTGGAGAAAACCATGTGGAATGTTGTTGTGGTTGGAGATGGAGGGAGCAAGAGTATTGTCTCTGCTAAACTTAATGTCATCGATGGAACTCCCACTTTCCAGAGCGCCACGTTCGGTAAATCTCTCTATTTATTTTTACCATTTATTTTATGCTCCAAACACTAACATGATATGATGAACCGACTAATCTAGTAACCTTGAGGCTGAATATTGAGTACTAGGATTTGTTTTTGTAAAGATATTATCGACTAGTTTATAATCTCTAGATTCTTTTGGGTTTTAGAATGATTTGATTTGCCAAGCTTCTGTAGGTTCTTTGTTCATTATCTCAAATTCTGAATGTTTCATTGCCCCTCTTCTTATCAGTTTCTAATGATATTTAATTTACATTTCAAAAATATAATATTGACTAGAAAAGATAGATTATCATCCAAGGATTCAGTTTTTTTGTTCCAAAAACTGTTAGGTGGTAATTAGACATTATGGAGAATTAGTGCCTAAATTAACGTCTATCCTTCCAATCAGATACATATAAAAATGTTTTAGAAATATTATTACATGACCGTTTTACGGCATAGGTATAGGACTATACGGATTTTAGAACATTAATTTTAGCTATGAAACACAAAATGCAATAAACTAACTTGAATGCTTGTCCTATGGCTACCTAATAAAACGATCCAAATATTTAAATCTTATGTAGAATAATCTACACGCGGAAGATATATAATCTCTGCTTGTCACCCAAGAAACAAGTTAGAGTATCCCCATTGAGGGTTCATGGGGTGTCTCTCACGGAAACCAAAAAAAAAAAATTAAAATCTTCTAATACTAAAAGGCTAATATGCTTGATAGGGAAGTTGTCCACCTCAGCTTGGAAAATCCACCAATTAGAGTGTTCTAAAATGTCATGTCATATTGCTTATGGGCTGGACGAAATTGATTAGTTTAATGGGCTATGGACGAATTTGATTTGCTTAATGGGCTCAGATCGTTTAATTCAGAAGAAGCAGTGACAGGCCCTAATGGTCTGCTCAGAACACCTTAGCGGTCCACTTCTATATTTTGTTTCGGGCCAAACTAACTAAGAAGCCCACTGTGTCCAAGAAGCAGAAACCCTAACCCTATTAATCTATCAGTCGATCTGATTTCACCGATTCTTCTTCTTCCCACCTCTTCTTTTGCCTTCTGCGATTCCTTTTCTTCTGCGTTTCTTCTGCCATTAAACATCAAGTAATGGTTTCCTTTCATCTCCCACTAATGGTTTCCTTTCATTCCTCTTACTCATTAGTTACCACAACATGGCTGATGAACAGTCAGATTTGCAGCTCCAAAGCTTTGGCAAAATCTAGAACCAAACTACTGCGATATCGACCACTGCATCCATGGCTAATAAGCCAGCGAAATCCACTCCCAAAGCTCCAACTGAATCGGCAACCGGTTCCATGGATAAGAAACAAGGGGTTGGTCGCTAAGACGGCTCCCTCAAGCGCATGGCTCCATCTACAACCCCGAATCCTGCACAAAGAGGGATCCTCATAGGACTTGATGTGTTATTTATCGGCTAAAAGGGATCGCCTGATAATCCGGAATTTCATATTTTTTTTTGTATTTCTTATCTATAATACACCTCAACATGAATCTGTGATACAAGGTGCGCATCTTAGAAACATGTAAGCCGGTATAAACGTTTTCTGAAGCGTGGATCTCAGCCTCTTCAACCTCTTATCTCAAAAAAATATATGAAGGGTCATGTCTGAGTTTCAACAACATAATTTAGCGATTTAGTTAGACAGATTCCCTTCATCCAAAACGTTTGAAGCCAGTGGTGATCTCTATGGTAAGGTTTAGATTTTGTCGTCAAATACAATTTAATTATGCAAATAGTATAGTAATTCATGGAATATCAAGCATGCGATTATGTGGAAATTTGATTTAAATTATTTTGGTTATTGGTATTTGCTTAATTAATCTGTGTTTGTCTTTGTTGGGATGCAGATAAAGATCGAGAGTTACGGAAGCACACGCTAAGGTTGTCCGAGAGACAAAGGTTTTGAAGAGGTTTGTTGTTGTCTGATTTTTTTGTTTTTGTTTTGTGTTTATGTTCGTTTAATATTTAGCAAATTCTTCTTTTTTTTTTTGGAAGGTGTGAAAATTAAATCAGGACCAAAAAATATGTGTGTTTGTGGAATGGACTATGCAGATGGAGTAGTACTTACGATGGGTTGCTCTCCTTTTATTGCAGCTAAAATCATTGATAGAGAAATCAACACCAGAGTCATTTAAATTTAATTATGTATGGAAACCATCTGACATTGAGATACTGACTAATGAAGAAAGAGATTGCGTGAGAAGAATCAGACTGAATATGAACAGCAGCTTGGTTCTTGGTAGGAGCCACCAAATTTGTTCTTCGCTTCTTATTCATTTTTGAATGGTTACCAGATTGCTTTACACAATTTTCAATATGTATCTGTCTCATTATTTAGGTAGAATAGGAGTCTTTGATGGTGTAATGGAAGTTCTACATCAGCATAGGAAGCACAAGGAGGTTGCATTTGTTTGAAGACTTCGAAGCAAACTGTGATTTAAGGAGAAATCTCTTAGGTAAGCTCGAACTAATGATGACAATAAAGTGATCTCTGCAACTTATTGTTAACAAGAATTTTGTGAATATACACTAACGTTCATATATATATATATATATATTTCAGGTGGCGAGAACTACAAAAATCCTTCATCAAAACTGATGGCACACAATCTTTTGAGGCAAAGAGTAGCATTACAAAAGTCTGTTTTAGGGTTACAGTGTAAGTACAATGGATGAAAAAAAATTTCATATCATTAATTTGATTGAGAGAATGCTTTTGTTAACCCCGCTTGAGTGGATTGTTACTCATTTATGTTGTTGTTGCAGTCACTGAAGTTCTTTGCTTACGGCCATGAAGATATGAAGGAGTTTGGTAGATCTCAAGACTCTGCTTTTGAGTATTGTTGATGTAAGTAGGAGCTGCAATAAAACAACGTTCTTTGGCTGGCTCACATTATTTTTCATTTACTGTGCTATTATGAATTACTCAAATGAGAAGCTTGGCAAGTATCGTGGATCGCCTAGATCTACGTTGAAGTGTAACTAGAGCAGCAACAATAGTTGCAACATCGAGGACGTGAATGACGAGGGAGACAAACATAACTTTATCCAAACTATTTTTAAACTCTCTGTTTTGCATATTTTTGTATATATAATGAATGACTTGTGAAGTTCAGGTACTTTCCTTCCAAGCATGTGTTGCCTTTTCATAATTTAAAAGTTGGGTTTTAAAATTTTAATACATAAAAGACTATTATGTTTGATTTTGTGATCTGCACCTTTTTATATTACTTTATGTTTGTGTCTTTTCTTTTGTTGTCGACCATTGCATGAATAAAAAAGCGAGCGGACCATTAACTTGAATCACACTACAACAATATTGATCTCGAAGTTTAGACCCTTCTCATACCATACAAACGCGAGTTCCTTATTAGACATCTTTCTGCTCTCTTTTCTGGTAAAATGTTAATCTTCCCGTTAGGGGTCGTTTACATTATCTACAAAGACATTAGCTTTCTCTCCCTTCTGCAACCTGCACTACCAAAACTCTTCTTTTACAAGTCATCATGGAACATCATACATCTATCCTACGATATATTTATAAAGAAAAGTTCAAATAGCATTTTAAATAATGGGTTCATTTCATTTTTAATTTTTTCTATAGTTAAAACCTCATAAAACAAAGAGGCAGTCATTGTAAAAAGTTTTTTTTGGTTGAATATATTTTCGCATTCATTCAAAAAAATAAATAATGGGTTCATTTAATTAAAGAAAACTTTATAGATAAAGCTATCATTAATTTTCAGTCATATATGAAGCAAAAGTATTATCAAACTCATACCCAACTTGAACAAATTCAAATTTTAAACTGGATAGTATATTACAGCTATTAGAATATAAAAATTTATCATTTTCTTTAATAATATTACGTACAAAAACAGAAGAAATGTATATATTTACAAAACAACACGTATGCATTCTTCTATTAATAAATTCAGAAACAATCGTTTATGCAGCTGTTATCATGCTCAAACTGCAACAATGTGAACTGAGCATTCTACTAATCAAACAAATAAAACAAATGGAAGCATTGATTAGATTTACTAAATTTTAAATATATGTTTCAAAAGAATTAAGATTTACAAACCCCCTAAACTCTCATCGAAGAGGAAAAATTATGGTAATTAGGGGTGAGTATTCAAGTTTAATTTGGGTCTATTCGAGTTTTAGAGGTAAAGATTTCACCCCATTGAGGTATTTATAAATATCGGTTATGATTTGGTTTAGATCTTTGCGGGTTTGGATAACCCACTTTAATTATTTTTGAAATTTTAAAATTTTAAAATTCATATATACTTTAGATTCCCCAAAAACTAAAATTAAAAATAATAAATAACATATATATTAAAGTAATGTATGCCAAAAATATCTAAATTTAACATAAAATTAGTTTGACTTGAATATTTGGATGGAGATAAATATTTTTTTAAGTATTTTTGCTTTTTTGAGTATTGTTTACCTATTTTAGATATTTACCCTTGATTATCTGTATTTATTTTTAAATTATTTTGGACAACTTTAAAATATCTTATATATATATTGGATTTTTTGGTTATTATCTAAAAATAACTAATATATTCAAAGTATATAAATCTTATTTAGATGTATTTGGATATCCAAAATATTTCGTTTTGGATGAGGTTTGATTTCGTATTTCTAGATACCAGAATTTTGACCCATTTAGTTATTTAGCCAGTTTCGATTCAAGTTCGGTACTACTTTTCGTATCAGATTTAGTTTGGTTCTTTGGATTCAAATATTTTTGTCGAGTCGTATTGGTAACAATATGGAAAAGGCTACAAGTTATAGCTACAAACTTATTACTCTTTACAGCTATGTATCCTACTATTCAAAAACAGAATTCTACATAAATAAAAATTTCCAAAAAGGGGTATAAGTTACTTCTATTCATCTCTCAATTTCATAAAAACCTTTTAATTTTCTCTTCTCAAATAAATTACTAAAATATTTAATATAATAAATTTAAATTTATTAAAACGATATATACTTAAAATCTGATTAAATGAGACACATAAATACTAAAAGTAGTAAAAAAATAGCCAAGATAACAAAACATCAAAAAATCAAAAAATATATGATTAAATTAAAGATAAGAGAGACAAATATAAATATAAATCTCATATTTCTTCAGTAAAACCAAATAAAGATGTTTCGATTAGGCAATAAACAATAAATTATTATATTTTAATTAAATATAAATTTGTTACATTTGAAAAAATACACTTCACGAAAAAAACTAAAAAATATAAGTAAAACCAAAATATAGAAAACAAACCCACGCGTAGCGTGGGTCAAAACTCTAGTACAATATAATTGAGGAAAAAAGTTTGTCAGCTACACGAAGTTTACCCTAATATGGTGGGAACTATCCAATGTTTCAAAATATGTTAATAACTACACGATGTTTATGTTAATACATGCCACATATACGAAGTAAATGATTATATGGTGGGAACATCAAAATCGGATCTAATTGATTTTAGGAAAAGTTAATGGGGTCAAACTATAATTAATCAGAAAATCAAATTTAAAACCCAAAAATTAAGTTTCAGAAATATTAGTTGTGTACATTAAATTTTGATTGAGTAAAAATTAAAGAAAATAGTTAACAAAAATAATATATTTACAATTGAAATTTAATATATTTTAATACGTATGAAAACTTTAAAAATATAAAGACAATAACTTTGATATAGTTGATCATATTAATTTACAATATAAATATTTTTTTAAAAAAATTCATATTTTGAGGTTTTAAATTGGAAATGAATTTTGGTTGACGGATTGTAAATAAATTAACAAAGTGAATTATTTTAGAAGTCAAAGAAAAGGAATGCTACGTAAATTTTAATATCATAATATATCAAGATTATGCTGACATAATGTTTACAAAAAGAAATGTTGATGTTGACAAAACAAAACAGATATACATACATATATACAGATAATATATATAATTTTTTATGTAAACATCATGCTATTTTAATATATATAGGTAAGATTATAAATTTGGTATTTGTAAAAAATGTGTCAAATTATGGTAACATATTAAAAAAAAATTATAATGCTTATGTATGTCATATCATTCTAATTTTTTTATAGGAGTAATATATTTGTAAATGTTATTTTATGATTTTTGATAATTGTAAGTGTTATGAGATTATCATTTCTTTTTTTTTACTTCTAAAATAATTCATCTTGTTAATATATTCGGTGAACCAAAATTTATTTCCAATTTAAAACCCCAAAATATGAATTCCTTAAAATGCTTATATTGAAAATTAATATGATCAACTATATCAAAGTTATTGTTTTTATATTTTTAAAATTTTCATAAATATTAAAATATATTAAATATCAATTATAAATATCTTATTTTCGTTTTCAACTATTTTCTATAATTTTAACCCAATCAAAATTAAATGTACACAATTATTTTTTCTAAAACTTAGTTTTTGGTTTTAAATTTGATTTTCTGATTAATTACAGTTTGACCCTATAATTTTTTCTTAAAATTAATTAGATCCGATTTTGATGTTCCCACCATATAATCATTTACTTCATATATGTGGCATGTATTAATATAAACATCGTGTAGTTGTTAACATATTATGAAACATTGGATGGTTTCTACCATATTAGGGTAAACTTTGTGTAGCTAGGAAACTTTTTTCCTATAATTGATGAACTTGTGGCTTTGGGGTTCTCTCTGGTGAACCTGTATCACCACTGTTCCGCGGGCCCCACGATATGTGGCGGCCCGCAATTGGCCAATTTTTTTTTTTTAAAAAAGGTACAAACGAGAAAAATTAAAAAAAGTAAAAATAAAAAAGTTGTGAACCCCCATCCCAAGGTTCACTGATGGGGGTGCTCTTACATGACTGATTTGATATGTTTCAAGAAACTCGTAGTATACTTTACTATATTTCAAGAAACCAGTTTTGACTTTGCTATCTATGTTCTCCACAGCTGTGTTCGGGAAAGGGTTTATGGCAAGAGGAATGGGTTTCATCAACACAGCCGGTCCATCCAAACACCAAGCCGTAGCGCTAATGGTCAGCGCAGATCTCGCAGCCTTTTACCGATGCACAATGAACGCATACCAAGACACACTTTACGTGCATTCACAACGTCAGTTTTACCGTGAGTGCACCATAATAGGAACAGTCGATTTCATCTTCGGTAACAGAGCTTCCGTTCTACAAAACTGCAAGATTCGCCCTCGCCGACCTATGCAGGGACAGCAGAACACAATCACCGCTCAAGGACGTAAAGATCCGAACCAGAACACAGGAATATCGATTCACCGTTGTGACATATCTCCACTTGGTAACCTAACTGGTGTTCAGACTTACTTAGGTCGGCCATGGAAGGATTTCTTGACGACGGTGATTATGCTATCGTCGTTGAATGGGTTTATTGATCCCAAAGGTTGGTTGCCGTGGGTAGGAGACTCTGCGCCAGATACTATATTTTACGGTGAGTATAAGAATACTGGTGCTTGTGCGTCGACGAGGAATAGAGTTAAGTGGAAGGGATTGAGGTTTTTATAAGTACTAATGAAGCAAATAGGTTTACGGTTAAACCTTTCATTGGTGGAGATAGATGGCTTCCGACGACTAAAGTGCCGTTCAGATCCGGTCTATGAGTTTGTTTTCGGATAATGAGATTTCCAATGCAATTCTCTTTCATTTTTTGTATGTTAACGTGTTAATAAAGTGTTTATTGTTATTCTATTGTATCATTTGATTGATTAAATCAAATCACACTATATATCTAAAAATAAACAAGGTGAGCATTTTGTGAATTTGTGTTGGTATATTAATTAGTTGAGAATTTTGTTTATTTTGTCTTTCTTTCATTTTGAAGACATATCATATTCATATACAGATCAAATCTCATCCATTGCATATGTATATGTTGGCTATTGTACATGTTCTAAATGTCAAAAGCATTCATTTTTTTTTCAAAAGCAGAGATTAATTGTTGTAGATTAATTTCAGTCAGAAAATTATTGGTTATCTGGAAAATAAAACACTTAATTATTATAAGCATATATAAATAATCATGATTTACAAGAAACATTCGCTGCATTCCTATTGGCGCCTTTCAATAAAAGTCCATCTAAAGTAGTGCAGAAGAGCAGGCATGCACCGCGTTAATTAGATACGTCATTTGAACCGACGATATTTTTATGTGCACCGAAAATGAAATAAGAATATACAAAATATATATCTATGCAAAAATAATGTATTTATAAAAAAATTGTATTTGGAGCAATATCACTTTATCCGTCCGGACAAAGAGCATCCCTATCAATGAATCCCTTTTATTATTATTTTTTTTATTTTTTTTTAATTTTTTTTAAAATAGAAAAAGAAAATCTAAACCAATCCCGGACCGCCACATGTTGAACCTTAGGAGCGAGAGGTACACCCGAGAGAACTTTAGGAGAGAAAAATTCATAGATTTTTATTATTTTATTATTATTTTTTTCTTGATTTCTGTGTAAATTTCCCCATAAACCCTCAATGAGGGTGTTCTAACCAATCAAGAGGTAATACAACACAATAACTAGCCAATGTAGCATCAAATGATATAGTTTGCAACGTTTCCAAAGGGAAACGCTTTATTAGTCGGCAGCAGTCTCGTGACGATGTTCAGTGTCATAACTCCACTCTACGAGACTTATCCTTGACAACTCAATATATATACACACAATGTAACAAGTTGTAGTTTTCCGTAGTCATCAGATATTGACGTTGTTTCTCTTGTATGCCTTTGCATTTATAGCATATATGGTTGATGATTCAAAATTCAATAGTTCGAATTTTTTATGATGGGTTATCTTAGATACATATTTATATGAATTGAACTAATAATTAAACTGGTTAAATACTTTAATATGGTTAGTTGGTTACACTCAAAAAGAGGTAATGTTTTCATATAAATTATGCAAAACCAATACGGTAAAATGATTTTATTAATTGTATAACTAAACACCAAAAATCAAGACTCCAATGTACTTAGAAGAAATGAAATTATTGCTTTATAATTAAATGACGAAGTATATATATAAATATTATATTATATGATGTTAATTTTATTCTTTGCGAACCAAACCACCATAGAAAGGAATATTGGTTTGAGGCAACCAAGTATCTCCCAAGGTAAAGTTGTAAACCGTGAAGTTCATGGCTTGTGCCATGTCCAATAAGTTGTATCCGAACCACTGCACTCTCCGGTCTGTCTTTGCCCCCGGTCCAAAGTTATCATACTCACCGTAGTAAATCGTGTCTAATCCAGTTGTCCCGTTCCATTCGAGCCATCCGACTGATTGAACAATGTCACTAATATATGATTGCATGAAAACCGTCCTTGAGAAAGGCTTCCATGGCCGTCCTAGGAACGTCATGGTTGAGGTAGGATCAGCTGCAGGATCTGGTGCGGCTTTGATGGTACAGTTGATGATAGAGATTCCAGTGTTTTGGTTTGGTTCGGTTCTTCCATGGGCTGTAATTGCATTCTTTTGCTTTGCCATTGGTTTTCTAGCATATATATTGCAGTTTTGGAAGATCGCTGCTGCGTTTCCGAATATAAAATCAATGGTACCTGTAACAAAAGAAAATGTAGAAAAAGGGGACAAGGATTAAAATATATCAATGACAAAGGCATTCCTATAAAATCATACAAATTCAATACAATAAGGTGGTTGATAAAAAAAAAATACAATAAGGTGGTAGCAAAACTTATCATACCATATATATCACATTCACGGTAGAACTGTCTGAGAGAATGGACGTAGAGAGTATCTTGATAACCTTCAAAACTACACCGGTAAAAAGTGGATCCCTCAGCATTGTTTCTCAAGGCCACGGCCTGATGTTTCTCAGGTCCAGCTGTGTTTCTGAATGTAACATCAACCGCCATGAATCGTTCTCCAACCACCGCTACAAAATTAAATTACCACTATCAAAACGTAAGCAATTTTTCCTAGGCACAATTCGAAATGAGGAAAGTGAACAATTTTTTTTTGCTAAATTAAAATGAACAAATTAGAAGAAGATAAAAAGAAAAACTAACCAAAGCTCGAGCAATTAAACGTAGTCCAACCATCAACAACGTTATGGTTCCCAGTAATGATCGTCTTATTGATTCCATCTCCCATAAGCAATAAATTTTTTTTGTTCATGGGAACAACGATATATTCTTCGTAGACACCTTCTCTTGCGTATATGACAAAGCAACCATCCTCCGGCCTAGCGTTATTAGGTGCGGCTGCTATTGCGTCAATGATAGTTGTGAAGTTGTCGGATTTGTATGGACCGACAATAACCGCTTGACTGACAAGGATGGAACCACCGCTCGTCTCCCCAAGCTCACCCAACTTCCGGTTAGCGGTCCGACAATCTTTGTCCTTTTCGCATGTTTTACGTAAACCCTGTTTAAAATAAAATAACATAAAAAGTACATCGAAACATGTTAAGACGCGCTTAATTATCACATAATCAGCTTATAACTTCATGTCTTGCTAAACCAGTGTTTATAACTCCACAACGAAATATTAGTTTGACTTTAATGAATTGGAAGGTGGGAAGGTTCTTATGGAAAACAACACTCAAAGCGAGGTCAAGGGTATTGTAAAGATAAGGATTACAAATGTTGATGGGGTTGATGTGATTTTAACTGATGCCTAATATCGGTGCGAACTTAATCTCCTAGGGGCTTCTAGAGAAGGCAGGCTGAATTTATGAAGTTGGAGGCTTTAATATTCAATTCTGCAAAGATGGTCAAAGTATTATCTCAGGGAAGTATAAAGAAGGTTTATACAATCTACAATGCAAAGTTTCAACGACAAAAGCTTATATCTCTAAGGCAGAATCCGATATGACTAACCTATGGCATTTGAGGCTGGGTAATATGAGGATTGCAAACATGAATGTCTTGGCTAAGAAAAGATATATTCAGCTTAAGGAAATGAATAAGTTGGACTTCTGCAAAAGTTGTGTGTTAGGAAAATCACATAAACAAAGTTTTCGTACTGCTAAGCACTCTACTAAAGCCATCCTAGACTACGTTCACTCTGACCTATAGGGATCCTCATCCACACCAGAAAGCCTAGGAGGATGAATGTGTTGTCAGTTTCATAGACGATTTCTCAAAGAAGGTTTTGGGGTTATATCGCAAACACTAAAGATAAAAACGATCTTCGAGTTTTATAAAACGATCTTCGAGTTTTATAAAACGATTCTTGAGTTTTATAAAACGATTCTCGAGTTTTATAAAACGATTCTCCGAGTTTTATAAAACGATTCTCGAGTTTTATAAAACGATTCTTCGAGTTTTATAAAACGATTCTTCGAGTTTTCTAAAACGATTCTCGAGTTTTATAAAACGATTCTTCGAGTTTTATAAAACGGTTCTTGAGTTTTATAAAACGATTCTCGAGTTTTATAAAACGATTCTTCGAGTTTTATAAAACGATTCTTAGAGTTTTATAAAACGATTTCTTTTATATTTTCTGCGGGGAGTTTCGGCCGTTGATTCCGTCGTACCGATTTTGACCCCAACAAGAAAGTAGTTAGATTCAAGGTTGCTATTCAGATAATCAGGATTATAATGCTACAGATGTTTTAGTAAATTGCTTGCAAGATATATAAGAACTTCGATTCTTAGACAGATCCAATAGCAGTCGCTATATAGACTCATCCATTGATCTGACTGCCGGCAATATCGACCGATGTTTTGACAGCGATATCGGACGATATGGGTTGCCGTCGATCGATTACTCTATAGAAGTATCGATCGATATAGCATAAGATCGAATCGAAACTGTGTTCACCAAGATCATAGACCGGCTCTCGCGCATCCCTAGAGGATCTAAGCTTATACCAAATGATTTCAGGATAATGATTAACAAGTTAAATCACTCCATGATCATACTCTAGTTAGCTACTCTAGAGTAAACATTAGGGTTCATTTGGATAATGAATATCACAACTTAACATTCCATAGTTGGGGCTAATCCCTCATAACTATTTGAACCCTAAATCTAAAAAGGGAATCTACTCAGACATGGCTAAGTGATTCATAGCAGCAAGGTAATAATAGAAATTCATAAGATTAAAAGATTGAACTCTTGGTTCTTTGGAACAACAAATCTCTTTGTGTGTTTCTTCTAAATCTAGAATTCTATAACCTTTGAGAATTGAGATGAAAAGAATACTTTATTGCTAAGTTTAAAATAGTATTAAAAGCACAAAACAATAAAAAGCATACAAAGCACAAAAAGCATGAAAAGCATGCTTTGCCAAAACACATAGGCATAACTATAAATATGAGTCCAATTAGGTTAAAAACTCGTCAGGGGCAATCTTGTAATATTGGGAAAACTTGGGCTTCAAGTCTGCCAAGTTAGACTTGTTCTTCACACTTCATATCGATCGATGGTACATGGCGTACATCGATCGATGGAGTATCTCGACTTCATCTTCTATGGAAGCGTCATCGATCGATTACACAGGATGTGTATCGATCGATATGTATATCTGGATATCGACCTTATTGTCTGATCTTCATAGTCATCTCGGAAAACTCTCTTTTAAGCTCCATAAGGGAACCTAAATCATCACTGTACTCTAAAATGCTCATGAACCTGAAAACATACCTAATAGACTCCAAACATATATATATATATATATTATAAAAACATATCAATACCATGGCTAAAAGTGGGTCAAAACCATGGTATATCACCTCCTAGCACTAATGAGCAGTGAATCTAGATATATTTGTTGACTTTATATTATATTTTTTTTTTGAAAACTGAATACATAACAAATAGAATCTTTTGTGTGTTTTTAAACTTACTAGATCTTTTGGCCGCGCTACGCGCGGCTATTCTCTTAAACAAAATTTTAACCATATTATTTATATATATATATAATATATTGTATAATTAAATTTATAATTTAAAACAAAAATAGAATGTTAAACTAAATAGAAAAATATAATGATTGAAAAAATATTTTAATTAATGCAAATAAGAATTTCATAAGTAATACTAATAATCAACAACTTTTTTTACAAAATATAGAATTTTCTAAACTTTTTTGACAGAACGCTCATTTTATCTTTGTTATAAATAAATTACATAATAATTATTGTAATATTTTAATCTGTAGTTTTATATTTTCTATCTTCAAAATGTTGGTAGAAAACAATCACTATCAAAATTTGAAAATTAAGTATATAAAATGAACTGATTTTTATTTAAATTTAAAATGATCTTCTAAAATATTTGAGATTGTATATATTTTAATGTTATGAATAAGGTTTATCTATTCTATTTATTTATAAAATATACGATATTAATTTATCCTTGCCATCAATGGTTTGAAAACCAAACCAAATTTGATTAAAAAGAAAGAAGAAAATCAAACCGAACATTGACTTAACATTGCAGTTAGATCAATGGTCACACCGGTTCAATTGGGTTATAAATTTAATTTTAAATTAAATATCTATATATATGTATAAATATAAAATTATTTTTTTTAAGAATTCTTATTATTGTTTGAAGCTAAAATGATATGGAAATAAAATATTTTCTGATCACAACTCGGAAAATTCTATTTTTAATGAAAATATTAATTATATATTTTTTAAAAGTAAATCAAAATTTACATTGCAATAGTATGGATTCTCCTTTTAACATTTACGACATATAGAAAAATGTAAATTGTGTGTATACTTAGATAAAAAGACAGATTAAAATTCAACACATTTTCTAACATTATAGTTAAGAATAAATATTACATTATTCTAAATAAAAAGTAAATGGAGTTCAAAACAAAGAGAAGAAAGCCTATTCTAACTTATTTTCCGTTTACTTTAGCTGAATGACTATTTCATGACTATTTCGTTATCAGTGAGACCGATACAAGCCAAACGATGTTGTCGGTACAAATGTTGAAACATACTATTAGTTAAACATTATAAAAAAATTGTTTAATTGAATCATGTTTGATTACAACATAAAAATTTCACTACTGATATAAACTAACGTATCAGAATAAAGCTGGTTTTTTAGAAGAGTCTTTATTTAGGTTCTTGTATAATTTCTTCAACAAGCCGACAGAAGTATTTTGTTATATATGAGAAACAACCACTTAACAGAATATTAGTTGAAGTATACAAATTTACATACACAAAAGTTTTTAGTATATTAATATAATTAAATGTATCCTAATATAACGAAAATATCAAAACAGGTCAAATGAAGTTAGTATTGGAAAAAAGACTTACTCTGATCTTGGTTACCATCACCTAAAGCACCAAGCCTTCTCATGAGTTCTACAAACTTGTTTCTTCATATACTCATGGACAAACTCGTGTGAGTTCTTCACAAACACCAACTCTCAATCATACTGTTCAAACGTGTTCATGGGTACAATGTCACGTTGATACATAAAGTAAAAACAAGTTTTTAAGCTATAAGACTATGAAGCATTGAAGAAAATGATTACCTCTTCGGCTAAAGACTTGAAGACATTGAAGGGGACAATCCATTCAGGACAATCAACAGCATCCTACCATTAAAAAATTCCAAGGATAACCTCTAACGTGTAATCACGGTAGCATACTAAGTGAATAACTCAAGAAGATTAAGTACCTCGAGATGAAATACGTATTCAATACCAAAGGGGCTGTTAGATTTGAACTTCTGAAGCATACAACAAATAGCATAATCAGAATAGGAAAAAGAGGAAACTGTCTCCTTTTGGTACTGAAGTAACGAAACAAGTATCAACCTTTTGGGAATGCTCTTCACCAAAACGAATCCAGTATACACTATTGCCAATCTCCAAACCTTCAGCTGCGTAGTTAGACAACACAAAGAACCCAGTTAAGTTAAGTTTCGCCAAAACCAGGAAACAAATGAAAGAGAAGGCTTAGCAACACAACTCAATCATTATAAAATCAAATTCGAAAGAGAGACAGAAAAAAAATAAGAACCTTCACGGAGTTTTTCGATAATAACATTGGCATCAGGCATTGTTCCTATAAAGAGGCCTCCAGGACGAAGTAGAGCTGAGACATTTGCCAAAGCTCGCCTTGCACAAGCCTCAGTAGTCCATGAGTAATGCATAGCAAACTACATTTAAACAACCACACCATTAACCTCATATCACCTAACACTAACTCCAATGAAACAAACTTCAATATATCAGTCGGACTATATAACCATAGACTCCAGTGGCCAGTGTAACCAAATATGTTGTGTGAAACTTATACTTGATATTGAGGAAAGTGATAGTCAAAATTGAAACAAAAAAGAACCTGGCAACTGTAGATATAAAAAGGAGCATCCTCTTCAATTATCCCCCCTAGACAATATAGTCCCAAAGCTTCTTGACGATAGGTTATTCTCCTTAGGTTCCTGCTAAGAGGTAGAAACATTAAGTACCATTCATGTCTTAAAAAAACATAGTGCATAGAGATATACAGTTCTTACTTCATCAGCTGTTTTGGATCTTCTCATAGTTCTCACCAAGAACTTCTTGTAAGCATCATTCAACTTCTCAACAGGCTTTGCATTTCTGCACAAAAGTCCCATCACTTTTAAATCAGACAATGTTACAAAAAAGCTGAAATAAGGACAAAAGTTAAGAACTATATTACCTAGAGATTCCTGGATTCATGGAAAGAGAGGGTCGTCGCCATCATACTCTTCATGGTTTCATCGAACGTAAGCTTACGTGTCCATAAGCTGAGGAATCTTAAGCATGTCAAGAAGAGTAATGTGATTTGCCAGTAAAGCTTGATCTCTGTTGGCAACCTTCTCAGCGTAAAGCTCAAGACTGTCTCCATCGGATTATCCCTAACCTCCACACCTGAGTAACCATCCTCCGCTAGCTCCCTCGTCAGAACCTCATTCAACTCAGGTAGAACACACTGTTGGTTACAAACTACAGAAACTCAACATGGATACAGTTCAAACTACCATTCCGCGAAAGAGATCCATGAGGACAGAAAAGCACACAGTGAAACTCACCTTGCTATGCCAAGTCACTATGAGTTTCATCGAACGTAAGCTCTGTGACTCCTTCTTCTCTTATGGCGTCAAGCTCTCCCATGGCTTCATTCGCGGCTCCCTTTACTCGACCTTTAAGCTCTGACTTTGACGCCATCAAATTCTCCGGTCGAGAACCCATGAGGACATCAAATCCAAGAAAAAAGCTTTGCCGGCGTCTCTGGCTCCCCACCGTCGCAAAGCTTCACCACAACCAAGCTTCTCCATGGCTTCAAGTCCTCATCTCCACCGTGGCTCCCCACCATCGCAAAGGCTCGCCGTCATCAACCGGATCCATGGAAAGAGATCAGATTCACGAAACGATGGTTTTGAAGAGGAAGAGGAAGATTTTTTTTTATCGAAGAAAAAGTTAACAAAATTAGGTTTGTAAAATAAGCGTCGGGGTCAGGATGCGTTTTGGGTTTCATGGGCTACTCCGAATTTGAACGATGCAGGCCTTTGAAAATTTAAGCCCAAGTGACGAAGGTAATGTGCTGACGTGGCGAAAATATAGTCTTCTATTGGTCAAATATATTTGAGGACGTGGACACTCTTATGGGGCTTGTTATTCCCCTTTTAATAGTGTTAGATTATATCATTAGCATATCGGTTTAACATTTTTTACTAGTAATGAATGTTGTGTTTCCGGTGGGTTCCAAGAATTCAGATTTAAGCTTATGCTATATAGTTTTTAAAAATCAATTTACATAATTTGTTATGTGTATTGAAGACAAAAAAAAAACAACTTTATTGCAGGATTTTATATTTTTTGTCATAATAGTAACCACAAATTTGGCCATAGATAATCTGAATCATATCTTTTAGATACGTAACACTTGTGACCAAATTTGTAGCTTTTCTTGATATAAATTTACTTAGGAAAAGTTATTGGTTAGCTCTGTAGCTACTTAGCTACACTAATTCTATTGCTAAAAACATTGCCAATGTGCAACAGAAATTTCAGTAGCCATGTTGTAGCTAATTATAGCTATGGCCAGCGCTCTCGTTCATTTGTCACCCACGGACTATGACATAGATTAGAGATAGTGTCGCCACTGAGAGATGGTTTCTGTCCATATCCATATGTCACATGTTGCATTTTAGCGATGAATTTTCTTTTCTAGCGATGAATAAATTGGTAGATGTTAACCAATTTCCTTTAGTGAACACATGATAATAAATTTATGTCACAATTTTCGATCAGAAAATTCTGCCTCTAGATGTCAAAGACAACAAGAGTCTTGTATTTCCAAGGACAACAAGAGTCTTGTATTTCCAAGGACAGCCCCGAATGAACCAATAATTGAGAAATCTTATTGTTGAGCCAACTTACCGACTAAATGGCACATTTCAAGTGACAATTGCCACTAAGATTCTTAGACTATGTCTTGAGAATAAGGAAGAATATGTTATTGGCCAATTCCATAGATGGTCCAACCCGCCTGGTGGTTTCATTCATACTGTTGTCAATAGGTTATGGAGTCATGAATGTAAGATATCTTTTTGACAATTAGGTGATTCTTGATTTATGTTTCCTAGCCCTAATGAAAAATTTGGCAATTGGTTATTCAATGAAAATTGTGACATATTGATGATGACAAAATCGCTAATGGGTTACTCAACCTCCAAATTGAGGTGGAGTTAGACAAACCTTCTGAAATACCATGGATTTTACATGTTTTACTCATGGTATATGTTCGCTATTGAATCTATTATAAGGCTTCGGAGTATGTTTTAGAGTGTTTTCAGGTACGTTTTGGAGAAATTTGGTGATTTAGAGCCTTTTGAGGTGCATAACTGTTGGGGTCAAAATTGGTTACGACAGAATCAACGACCAAAACTTTCCGCAAAGTTAAGAATAGGTTTTAGAAATACGAAAAAGCTTCGAGAAAAAATCTAAGGACTTTCCGAACAAAGTATTTCCGCAAACTTAACAATCGTCATCTTGGAAATCGTCGAAAAACCGAATAAAACAATATGCAATTGTCCAAATTGGCCAAATTAGCAAAACACGACCATAATGTCCAAACTCCCCGAAACGGTAAAGCCGTTATTAAGGTCGAAAACAATAACCTCGAGATCAACGTCTACAATTATTTCTCCTTAAATTCTCTGAGAGGATCTCGGGTCGAGAAAACGAGAAACCATCAAAACCGAACAACCGACCAGCTCGCTAACAGGTGAGCTGGCCGTGCTTGACCAGCTCGCCTGTTGAAGAGCTGAACCAACAAGTCCAGCTCGCCAACAAGTGATCTGGCCATCTGTTGGTGTCAAAAACCGTAATCTCGAAATCAACGTCTACGATAACTTCTATAAAAAATGGAATCATTACTTTCCGCAAAAATCGTTTTATAAAACTTGAGAATGGTTTTATAAAACTCGAGAATCGTTTTATAAAGCTCGAGAATCGTTTTATAAAAATTCGAAGAATCGTTTTATAAAACTCGAGAATTATTTTATAGAACTCGAGAATCGTATTATAAAACTCGAAGATCGTTTTATAAAACTCAAGAATCGTTTTACAAAATCGCGAAAAATCAAAACCGCCGCAAAACGCGAACTAGTCACGACTAGTTCGCCTGATGGCGAACTAAGCCGAGCTGGCTTAGTTCGCCAGCAGGCAAACTAGAGACTCCCCGACTAGTTCGCCTGCTGGCGAACTAAGCCGAGCAGGCGAACTATAAGCTCCTCGGACAGTTGGGCCGGACCAGCTCGATTCTCCGTACGTTGAACCGACCATCCCTAGCCTCAATCTTCCGCATCCCCGATTTGAAACTTACGTCATTCGACACGGTCGCATTCTGAACCACGGCCGAAATGTCTCTTTTCGTCTCAATCCGACTTATCGTTCGAGTTTTACGATAAAAACCGTAAAACTCTGTTTTCTCGAAAAGAACTCAAAGAAATCGTATAAAACGGTAACGGTTAAACAAGACACCGAATATCGCCTAAACTATACGATTTATCCGAGATTTTTCGTTAAAATCGTAGAAAAACATATTTTTAATAAAAATGTCGAGTAAATCATAAAAAACGCGTTTTTAATAAAAATGTCGAGTAAATCGTAAAAGACGGAAACAAATGTAGCTAAACATTACGATTAACTTGAGGAATTTACTAAAAACGGCATTGAATATGGAAACGATTCTATATAAGGTCGAGAAACGGATTTATCGCAAAACGGCCCGGAAGGTCCTAAAACTCGACAAAAGCCCATCCCGCGATCTCGACAGAATCTATCCCGTAGATACGATAAAGTTTTGACGGTTTACTCGCAGAAGGAAAATAAATGCCAAGCTTAAAGATAAAAGGCAAGTTTGAAGATAAATAGAAGATTTTCGCGGGAAGAAAGGAAGGATGGAGATAAATGGAAGTTTCCGGATAAACTCGAATCGGGGCAAAATGGAAAGATTGAGCCGCTTGGGAAAGGAGTATATAAGGCAGAAGCATAGGGAAGAGGAAGGGGACGAAAAATCAGACCTAAAAAGGCGGCTGTTAGCTTAGGAATTTAGGACTTAGCGTTTAGACTAGCAATCCAGATCCTTAGAACGTTTCGACGTCTAAGTTCTTCAATTCTCTTTGTAACAGTTGTCGATTTCTTACTTAATAAAAGCTTTCACAAAAATTCTTTATTCTCTGTTCTTCGTTATTCATCCATATTCTGTTAATTTTGTTTGTTTTAGCGATTTCCGCAGAGATCCAGGACCTCGGGAAAATTAGGGTTTCTTCCTAAGTTTCCATATTTGACGGAAAAATCGACAGTGTGGATTTTGGTTCCCACAGTTTGGCGCTAGAAGGAGGGGGGGGGGTGGGATTCTCTTACACAATAATCGCTGGAACGAACGAGAAAAGACATGCCTAATCTGAACGGCGACGTCGTCTCGTTCAAGAAAAGAGCAACGATCGATTCGATCAAACCTCTCAACGATCTTCTCGTTATCGAGCTGACGATCCTGAATATGGACGTCGCAAGGATATTAGTCGATACCGGAAGCTCGGCTGATATCATCTTCAAAAATACTCTCGAGAGAATGGAAATCGATCTATCCGAAATTGCGGAAAACACAAGCCAGTTAGTAGGACTCTCGGAAGAAATCACCATGACCCTCGGAACGATCAGCCTGACGGTTCGCGCTGGGAGTATAGTGTAAAACGTCGAATTCCAAGTCGTCGATCGACCCATGTCTTACAACGCAATCGTAGGGACACCGTGGTTAAATTCGATGCAAGCGATTCTGTCGACGTACCATATGTGTCTCAAATTCCCAACTCCGCATGGAATTGAGACCATATGGGGAAATCAGAGGACCTCGCAAGTTTGCTACGCCGCAGATTTAAAACGAAAAAATCTACCGGTCGACGTTTCTTCCAAAAAGAAAAAGAAATCGACAGCCCTCGACAACGCCCCAGAACAAGATAAAACGGAACTCTTCTGGCAGTTGCGAGCAGCTGAGGCTTTGGAAGGTAAACGCGAGCCAACCTGCGAACCTGTTATCTCAATGTGCATCGACGAGGCTTTTCCAGAAAGCTGGGTCGAAATCGGTGCAAACCTGAGCGAGACCTTAAAAGTCGAACTCCTGACATGTCTGAAACGAAACTCGAACACGTTCGCTTGGACTGCGGAAGATATGCCGGGGATCGACATAAACATCACATGTCATGATCTTAACGTTGACCCAACATCCAAACCCGTCAAACAAAAAAGACAAAAAATGGGGCCAGAACGCGCTGAAGCGGTCAACAGCGAAGTCGATAGACTCCTCAAAGTAGGATCGATCACGGAAGTTTGATATCCTGACTGGCTCGCCAATCCCGTTGTCGTAAAGAAAAAGAACGGAAAGTGGCGAGTTTGCGTCGTTTTTACCGATCTCAATAAAGCATGTCCAAAGGATAGTTATCCGCTGCCGCATATCGATCGCTTAGTCGAGGAAACCATGGGAAACAAACTCTTATCTTTCATGGACGCCTTCTCGGGGTACAATCAGATCATGATGAATCCTGACGATCGGGAGAAAACTGCATTCATAGCTGACCGGGGAACCTATTGCTATAAAGTGATGCCTTTCGGTCTAAAGAACGCCGGTGCGACTTACCAACGACTCGTCAATCGAAAGTTCTCCGAACAACTCGGAAAAACAATGGAAGTGTACATCAACGATATGCTCGTGAAATCACTCGAAGAGCAAGACCTTGTCGTACACCTCCAAGAATGTTTTGAAAGGCTCAATCTTCATAACATGAAGTTGAACCCGGCAAAGTGTCGGTTTGCCGTCGCGTCCGGAGAATTTCTAGGGTACCTCATCACTTACCGCGGGATCGAGGCTAACTCGAAACAAATCACGGCACTGATAGAGATGGTCTCTCCCAGGACGAAACGCCAAGTACAAAGACTGACCGGCAGGGTCGCAGCACTTAACCGTTTTATCTCGCGATCAACGGACAAATGTCTACCTTTCTACGAAACATTGAAGGGAAACAGAAAGTTTGAATGGTCAGAAGAATGCGAGAAAGATTTCCAACAGCTGAAACATTACCTAGCTACCCCGCCAGTACTCGCGAAGCCCGTAGAAGGAGAACCATTATTCCTCTACATCGCGGTATCAACAACCGCCGTGAGTGGTGTCCTTATCCGGGAAGAACGTGGCGAACAAAAGCCGATCTTCTATGTAAGTAAGACACTACTGGACGCGGAGACGCGATATCTGATGATGGAAAAATTGGCTTTGGCCGTAGTCATGTCCGCAAGAAAACTGAGACCGTATTTCCAATCTCACACCATCGTCGTACCCACTTCATTCCCTCTTCGCACCATTTTGCATAGTCCCAGCCAATCGGGAAGATTAGCAAAATGGGCGATCGAGCTGAGCAAGTACGATATTGAATATCGCGCAAAGACTTGCGCAAAATCGCAAGTGCTCGCGGAATTCATAGTGGAACTCCCAACGGGAAGCACGCCCGACCAAGAGCTGAATTAGACTTGGATCCAATACGTTGACGGATCCTCATCCAAACAAGGCTCCGGGATCGGCATCCGACTCGCATCCCCAACGGGAGAAATATTGGAACAGTCATTCCGATTAGATTTCCACGCTTCGAACAACGAATCCGAGTATGAGGCCTTGATCGCGGGATTATGATTAGCTCACGGTCTGAAGATTTGCAATCTTCACGCGTACTGCGATTCCCAGCTGGTGGCTAGTCAGTTCAGTGGAGAATACGAAGCTAGAGACGAGAGAATGGAAGCGTATCTGATCTTGGTAAAAGACCTAACCCAGAAGTTCAATCAATTCACCCTTACTAGGATCCCTCGAGCAGAAAACGCCCAGGCAGACGCCCTGGCCGCCTTAGCATCCACCTCAGATCCTGGTATGAGCAGGGTAATTCCCGTTGAATTCATCGAACATCCTAGTATCAGACCACCCATAATCATAAACCTGATCAATGAATCAGAAGGCAACATGGACGAAAGCCACTCAGCCAAAGATCAGTCCGATTATGGATTCGATCGTCCGTGGATGGAAACGATTCTCGCATTTCTCCACGCATCATATCGATCGATGGTACATGGTGTACATCGATCGATGGAGTATCTTGACTTCATCTTCGATAGAAGTGTCATCGATCGATTACACAGGGTGTGTATCGATCGATATGTGTCCTCATTGTCTGATTTTCATAATCATCTCGGAAAACTCTCCTTTAAGCTCCAAAAGGGAACCTAAATCATCATTTTACTCCAAAGTGCTCCTGGACCTGAAAACATACCTAATAGACTCCAAAACATATATAAAACTCATAAAAACATATCAAAACCATGGCTAAAAGCGGGTCAAAATCATGGTCTATCAACTCCCCCAGACTTAACCTTTTGCTTGTCCTCAAGCAAACCATTAGTCTCTTTGGAAGAAGTTTTTTTAAAAAAACAGTAGGGATTTAATCAAATCTTTTAGCTCTAAAATCATTACTTCTACTTTGTTGCCAGCCACATCTCATATTGCTAACTACAGAAGTACATTATACCATATCCTAGCTTAGCAACCAAATACATCTAGCCAATCAACTTAAACAATCATGTCTGTCTATCCCCTCTACTGATTTCATTTATGCATAAAATAAAGGTGTAAGCTTTACCTTGGGAGTATCGATCAAAGAACACTTGGATTCAACTCATCCAAGTTTCAGGCATTCTCATCCGGTTCCTTTTCTCTCTTTATCCCCCTTCTTTGAATCCCAAACTTTCATTTCTTTTATGTCAATCCCAATGAACAACTAATGTTCATCTTATTGATCTTTCAACTTTTGTAGTCTCTTTTTGACAAAGTGTAGCGAATAGTGGGGTCATAGGTAATGTACCTCTCCCTCGCTTCCACAATGTGTGATCATTCCTTTGGTTTAGAATAGTGGGGTCATGGGTAATGTACCTCTCCCTCTGCCTCTCAGGAAATCATCTCAATCTTTTATATTCTGGGGATGCCAAAGGAAGGAGAGAACGAAACCAAAATTTTTGAGACTTTTACCTTCCAGACTTGCATGAGGATTTCGATCCCTTGTATACCAAGCCCCAAAACAAGCAATAGATGTCAGGTTAGGTTGGAAATCAGCTTTGGTTCTTCCAAACAATCATGAAAAGTGTTGTCATAGGATGATCAGTGATCCACTTTAGCCTCTATAGTACTTTCTGCAATCAACAATTCTAAGAATGGTGCTAAAGAGTAGTAAGATTGTGGGAACCGAAATTCTCACTTGTCGATTTCCGTTAAATAAGGAAACTTAGGAAAACCCTAATTTTCGAGAGGAACCGGATCTCTGCGAAAGCCAACGACAAGTAACCAAATAAATGCGGAAAAATAAGAAAAACGTAATAAAACGAATTTATAGAGAAAGTTGATCTTATTTTCGATTCGTGTAAGAGCGTTGCGATCGTTACAGGGAATTATAAAGGCCTTGGCCGCAAGGGCCAACAGCGAGTTACCAACATAAAACCCTAAATCTAGTCGAGTCGCAGCTTGATAACGAAAGACGGAAAAAGATCAGAAAAAGGGTTTGATTGATTTCGGACTGAACCTTATGGAAGGCTGCCTACGTACCCTTTCGAGGATCAAGTCGAACGTAGTTCAGTTGATAGAGCTGGACCAGAGATCGAACTGCCTGGGCGAGTTCGTCTAGTAATTGAGCGCCAGTCATAGAAACCGAACTTGTCGAGAAAAAGTCTAAGTTTCTAAGTGCGGAAAATTCTAAGTCTAGAAAAGTTGTAAAAGTTTCAGATGAGAGCTCTGGATTTCCTTCCTTTGCTTCTGCCATATGCCTCTTGCTTATATACTCCCTTCCTAGGCGGTTTAGTCTTTCCATTTTTCCCAGATTCGAGTTTATCAGGAATCTTCCATTTATCTCGATCTTTCCTTTTTTCCCGCGCAAATCTTCTATTTATCCTCAAACTTGACATTTATCTTCAAGTTTGACATTTATCTTTTTCTGCGAGTAAATCGCCAAAACGTCGTCGTATCTTCGGGTTGGACTTCATTTAAAGTCGCGAGTGGCTTTTATCGCGTTTTAGGACTTTCCGAGCCGTTTTGCGATAAATCCGTTTTACGACTTTAGACGAGATCGTTTCTTGTTACGATGCCGTTTTTAGATAAGTTTCTCGAGTTAATCGTAAAGCTAGGCAATGTTCGATGTTTCGATTAATCGTTGCCGTTTTCTATGATTTACTCGGGGTTTTACTAAAAACGCGTTTTGTACGATTTTTACGAAAAATCTCGAATAAATCGTATAGTTTAGGAAATATTCAGTGTTTCGTTTAACCGTTGCCGTTTTATACGATTTCCTCGAGTTCTTTTCGAGAAAACAAAGTTTTACGGTTTTTATTGTAAAACTCGAACGATAGGACGGATCGAGACGAAACGGGAGACATATCGACCGTGATTCGGAATACGTCGTGTCGAAGGACGTATGCCTTGAATCAAGGATGTGGGAGATCGAGGCTCGGGATGGTCGGCTCGACGTACGGCGAGCTAGTTTAGCTTGGTCAGGTTGCCGTATGGTGAGCTAGGCGATAAGAACCCTTGGGGCAAAGTCAGCGCCTCTTGGGCGAGCTATGGAAGCTTCTAGCTCGCCGTTGGGCGAGGTAGCTGGGACAAGACTAGATCGCCCAATGGCGAGCTAAGTCGGCTGGCTTAGATCGCCGTTGGGCGAACTAGTCGGGACGAGACTAGCTCGCCGTTGGGCGAACTAGTCGGGATGAAGCTAGCTCGCCGTTGGGCGAGCTAGGTGGGACGAGGCTAGCTTAGCTCGCCGTTGGGCGAGCTAGTCGTGACGTGACTAGCTCGCGTTTTACGGCGGTTTTAGTTTTTCGCGGTTTTGTGCTTAACTCGGGCGATCGTGTAATCGACGTTTGTTTCGTTTCTCCTAGATAACGATCTTCCGAGTTTTCGCGGATTAAAACGGAAATCTCTTTTGGGTTTATAAAACGATTTCTCGAGTTTTATAAAACGATTTATCGAGTTTTATAAAACGATTCTTCGAGTTTTATAAAACGATTTCTCGAGTTTTATGTGACGATTCTTCGAGTTTTATAAAACGATTTCTCAAGTTTTATAAAACGATTTCTAGAGTTTTATAAAATGACTTCTCGAGTTTTATAAAACGATTCTTCGAGTTTTATAAAACGATTTCTCGTGTTTTATAAAACGGAAACTTCTTTTATAAAACGATTTCTTGAGTTTTATAAAACGATTTCTCGTGTTTTATAAAATGATCTATCGAGTTTTATAAAACGAAATCTTCTTTTATAAAACGATTTCTCAAGTTTTATAAAACGATCTCTCGAGTTTTATAAAACGTATTTTTATTTTTACTTTTGCGGAGACTTTTAGCCATTGATTCCGTCGTGACCGATTTTGACACCAACAATTAGCCCCCCATCTTGCTTGAATCTTGAGCTTCCAGCGTAAGGTTCTTGCGAGTGGTTAGCCAGTTTTAGTTAATTTAAGTGGAATTAATGGTTGGAAAGGTCCGTTGAGAGTGATCTTTCCATTCTCTAGGAAGCGGAATGCGTTTAATATTATGGCTGCGCCTTGTGAAGGCTGCCTACGTACCCTTTTGAGGGGATCAAGTCTTTCGTAGTTCGTTTTGGAGTTAAGGTTTGTATGACATGTTTCCTAGCAAGACCTTTACGGTCTAGTTATATGTCGTGTAGGAATTATCGAGCATATTGATGTCGATGGCATCTGGACCTTTGCCGGCCTTGAGACTAGCCTCGTAGGTCGTTTGGTCTGGCCGAGCGTGGCCGTTATAGTTTTCGGACTGGCCGTGTGTGGCTCTGAGTCCCTGCCGCTTTTGCGGCTTTATTAAAAATCAGTTTGCGTTTTTAAGAGCGTGTTTTTATTCGTATGAATGTAGCGGGAAGAATATGAGTTGATATTGAGGGAGGTCCGCGAGTTGTCGTCTCGCATTCCTTTTTCCCTTAGTGTATCGCCTTGTTCGTTTGCCCGTTTTAGGATGTCTTGTAGATCGAGTGAGCGTTTAGATATAGACGAAGAGACATGCCTTTAGGATCTCGATTCATGCCTTGAGACGTTAGCGACCAGTGTGCTGGGTTTAGGGCAAGACCTAGGTTTACTTTCGGATTGAGGCTATGCGATGACTAGTCGGCTTTCGTTTTGCCTGTTGCGATTTTAACCTGATTCCATACCGATTTAGAATCCGCGATAGGTTCTCGGCTTATACGATTCGTCTGGTTGGAACCGAGCATCTCACCGGGAACAATTTCTAAGTTGCCCGGAAGTGCTGACCAAAAGTTTGGATTTCTTTTATAGCGCTATTACCCTTGTGTCGGGTGTTCGAGAGCTATCTCTGCTAGATAACTTAAGTTTGTTTAGGACTGTTGCGAGTTTGTTGTGATAAACAACAAACTATTTTTACGTGATAGATGTTTACGTAGTTTGGGCCTTCGCAAAGGATCTGTATGTTAAGAAGTTTTGCGTATTTTATAGTCGCAGACGGACTGTTAGGTCTTCCAAGAAAATGACTTTATCGAGGAAGGTATTTTTGTCGAAAAACTATTCTCCGGGCGTCTGCGACGTCTCGCAGTGTCGAAAGTTGGTTTTTATTTCGTGTGCTGCATTTCGTGTTCGAAACGTTTGCGGGCTCGAAGATGTTTCGCGGTGTTGGGGGGTTTTGTCTTAACCCTGCTTTGCAGGAACACTTTGGTTCGTTTGCGGATATTCGCAATTGAAACTTACATTCATGTTTTGATGTTAAGTAGTTTTATGATTTGTGCTAGAGCAATTAGTACCGAGAGGTCGCGTAAGTTGTTTCCCCGAAATGAAGCGTTTTTCGTTACGGTGCTTTGTGAAGTGTTGCCCTTCCGAGACTTGTCGGGTTTTGTAGGCAACTTGCTTCGGACATAGAGTGAATCGTGAGGATAAAGAACCTAGCCGATTTTTCGAAAAGTTTGCATTATTCGTTGAATGTATTGGCTTGGCGTGAAGGTTGTATTCAGCCGCTCAGCCAAGGTCGTATTCGGTAGAGGATTAGACCATGACACTTTCGCACTATCGACAAGGTAGAGTTGGTTTGTAAACTTGACATTGAAGTGAAGCGTGATCGGACGAGGGCCAAGTAGCGGTTGCCGAGCTTGATACGCCAAGTTTGCCCGTGGTTGTAGAAGACTTTTTTCCGTTTTAGGTTTGACTTATATGATGAAAGTTTCGTATAATTTTTCCTTTGTTCGTATGGAAGTTGTTTCTTTTTCGCCCGAGGGGGACAGAGCCTAAGAAGCTCGATGCAGAGTCCGTGCGGAGTCGTTCATGAGGTAGTTTCATTCTCGGACGTAACCCGGAGGAATGAGGGCGGATGCTCATGAACCGAAGGGGTAAAGAGTGAGATCTTTCAGATCGTGGGGCGAGGGAGCAAAGTTTAGATCGGCCGCTCAGTACCGGATCATATAGCTTGCTTTTTGCTATAAGGAAAGTAATTTTCGGAAAACCTGTTACGTTTACTTTCGAAAGTTACTTCGTTATGACGTGATCCTGACTATACGAAGGATTTCTCGCGTAAGTAACGGGCGATGAATTTAGTAAATCGGCACGACGCATTGGGTTAACAATGTTTCCGCAGATTTTTCGAGAAACCTTTCCGCTTAGTTTTTGATTCTTCGGTGATAGTTTTTCGGAGTCACTCGTGGAGTTTTACAAAAAGTTATTTCACCGAGATCTAGTCGCAAAATGTTTTAGCGGATTTCTCGGACGTAATGAATCACATGATCAGCAATAAGATCAGTCGGCGAGAAGGGAGGACGTGTTCTCTATTGCTGCTTTGTGTTCTCGATTTTTCTTTTGCCGCAAATGTTCTTGACATTATTCCATGGCTCACTTGATTTGACGGAAAATGAGATCAATGCTTCGATGCCTAAAGATTTCTCGTATAATTTTTTGATTCTTAGACGACACTTGTTTTATCAAGTTCGAGAAGATCTTTATGACTTCGGCAAATTATCGAGTTTCACCCTGAAGTTTCGCAGAGATTTTCTAACCGCATGATTGCGACGAGAGATGCTGTATAGTCCTCGAGATTATTTCCCAGACAGTTTGGATCTGTCTTTAGCGCTTAGACGGTTTTTAGATTGTCGTTTGCTTTTGGGATGATTTCGACGAGGCGTTGCATCGTCCGAATATTTTTCCGCTTATTTTAGAAAGCGTTTTCTTGATGCGAGGAAAAATGTTCGGCGAAAGAAGAAAATGAGTTTCGTTTGAAGGATTGGGATGATCGACAATCCGGGTCGATTAAAGACCATGGTGGATCGGAGATGATTTGGAGTATGTCTGATTTACGAAAACTTCTAGGAGCGAGTCGGTTTTAAGACAACGTCAGCGTCTCTAGCTCCCTCTTTCTTTTAGGAAATGAGTACGTTTGAATGCGTGGCGATCGTTTCTCGGTTGTACGAGAGATTGGATCGGTTTGCGAGTTATGCCTGAATGGTTAGAAAACAACAAATCGAGATAGACAAAAATTGCATACGACTTAGCATGCTAGACTATCCTCTAAATTCTAAGTTCTCTAGGTTTCACGGCAGTTTACAAGACGTTTTCGTTTCTTACCTACGAGAAATTAGAAGTCTAATAAAATTTTCAAATCGGACATACCTTAGTTTCATCGATGATTTGGGATCGTCTATTCTTCGTTCTTCGTCTTTTGACTTACCGGTCTTCGACGAATTACCAGCAAGAGTATCGGAGCGGGGAGAAGACTTAACCATCGGAGCTCATGTTCTTGTTTCTTCGTACTGCTGGTTTTATTTGACCGACTAGGTGCGCTTTGTATATCGAAAAAATCAATCACGTGTTTATGATTGGATGTTTTCGACTTAGCATGGCAGAGTTTCGTAAAACCGGATTGGGTTTAGAGAGTTCAGATTTCTCGTATAGTTTAGGCAACTTTGGTGTTAAGTCAACCGTTGCCGTTTTAGACGATTGATTCGAACTTATACGAAGAAACAAGTCTTTGCGGTTTTATCGTAAAATCCCGATGGAAATTCCGATTGAGACGAAACGAGAATCAGCGCGATCAAGACTCGAGAGAGAACTCGAGGATTGGTTCAGCTCGACGTAGGGCGAGTCGGGTGAACCCTTTCAGCTCTCCGTGTGGCGATCTGGATGGTAAGGACCCTTGGGGCAAAGTCAGCCCCTCTTGTGCGAGCTAGGCGCTTGGTTCAGATCGCCGTATGGCGAGCTAGCCAGCTCGACGTACGGCGAGCTAGTCCTGAACGGTCCAGCTCACCGTACGGCGAGCTAGTTCAGCTTGGCCAGGTCGCCGTATGGCGAGCTAGGCCATAAGAACCCTTGGGGCAAAGTCAGCGCCTCTTGGGCGGGCTAGGCGCTTGGTTTAGCTCGCCGTATGGTGAGCTAGCCAGCTCGGTTTAGCTCTATGTTTGGCGAGCTAAGACGCTTGGTTTAGCTCTACGTCGGCGAGCTAAGCCAGCTTGGTTTAGCTCTACGTTCGGCGAGCTAAGACGCTTGGTTCAGCTCTATGTTCAGCGAGCTAAGCCATCTTGGTTTAGCTCTACGTTCGGCGAGCTAAGCCAGCTTGGTTTAGCTCTATGTTCGGCGAGCTAAGACGCTTGGTTTACCTCTACGTTCTGCGAGCTAAGCCAGCTTGGCGCGGGTGATCTCGATTCGTTGAGTTGACTTGTTTTCGTCGTAGAATCTCAACGGAAAGTCCGATTAAGGCGAAACAAAAAGCTGTACGATCGAGATTGGAATAGGATCAGGCTTAGGATCCCGAGAATCGCGTCCCACTCGCCATTGGGCGAGCTGGTCAAACCTTCACACGTTGAGATTTCTCCGATTTGGTTACGGGGTTTGATTGGTTTTATCGTTGCCCTTTTGTTTAGATGGAGAGATCACGAGCTCGTTTCGTGCTCTTTCCGTGGTGAAGAGTCGCGATTAAGTTTTCGATTTTATTAATTACTACAGCGTTTGCGTGAGCGTTGGCTATAGGAGCAGTCGCTGCTAGAGTTGTTTTACCAGCGTTTTTGCGAGTTGCGACTTTGTCTTTCATATATCCAGACATTGTTTTGATCAAGCATTTTGCGGCTATGAGTAAGAGTAATCCGACCCCCCTCCTTCTAGCACCAAACTGTGGGAACCGAAATTCTCACTTGTCGATTTCCGTTAAAGGAAACTTAGGAAAACCCTAATTTTCCAGAGGAATCGGATCTCTGCGAAAGCCAACAACAAGTAACCAAATAAATGCGGAAAATATGTAAAACGTAATAAAACGAATTTATAGAGAAAGTTGATCTTATTTTCGACTCGCGTAAGAGCGTTGTGATCGTTACAGGGAATTATAAAGGCTTCGGCCGCAAGGACCATCAGCGAGTTACCAACATAAAACCCTAAATCTAGTCGAGTCGCAGCTTGATAACGAAAGACGGAAAAAGATCAGAAAAAGGGTTTGATTGATTTCGGACTGAACCTTATGGAAGGCTGCCTACGTACCCCTTTCGAGGATCAAGTCGAACGTAGTTCAGTTGATAGAGCTGGACCAGAGATCGAACTGCCTGGGCGAGTTCGTCTAGTAATTGAGCGCCAGTCATAGAAACCGAACTTGTCGAGAAAAAAGTCTAAGTTTCTAAGTGCGGAAAATTCTAAGTCTAGAAAAGTTGTAAAAATCTTAGATGAGAGCTCTGGATTTCGTCCCTTTGCTTCTACCCTATGCCTCTTGCTTATATACTCTCCCTTCCTAGGCGGTTTAGTCTTTCCATTTCGCCCAGATTCGAGTTTATCGGGAATCTTCAATTTATCTCGATCTTTCTTTTTTTCCCGCGGAAATCTTCTATTTATCCTCAAACTTGATATTTATCTTCAAGTTTGACATTTATCTTTTTTCTGCGAGTAAATCGCCAAAACGTCGTCGTATCTTCGGGTTGGACTTCGTTTAAAGTCGCGAGTGGCTTTTATCGCGTTTCAGAACTTTCCGAGCCGTTTTGCGATAAATCCGTTTTACGACTTTAGACGAGATCGTTTCCTGATACGATGCCGTTTTTAGATAAGTTTCTCGAGTTAATCGTAAAGCTAGGCAATGTTCGATGTTTTGATTAATCGTTGCCGTTTTCTACGATTTACTCGGGGTTTTATTAAAAACGCGTTTTGTACGATTTTTACGAAAAATCTGGAATAAATCGTATAGTTTAGGCAATATTCGGTTTTTCGTTTAACCGTTGCCGTTTTATACGATTTCCTCGAGTTCTTTTGGAGAAAACAAAGTTTTACGGTTTTTATCGTAAAACTCGAACGATAGGACGGATCGAGACAAAACGGGAGACATATCGACCGTGATTCGGAATACGATCGTGTCAAAGGACGTATGCCTTGAATCAAGGATGTGGGAGATCAAGGCTCGGGATGGTCGGCTCGACGTACGGCGAGCTAGTTCAGCTTGGTCAGGTCGCCGTATGGCGAGTTAGGCGATAAGAACCCTTGGGGCAAAGTCAGCGCCTCTTGGGCGAGCTATGGAAGCTTCTAGCTCGCCGTTGGGCGAGCTAGTTGGGACAAGACTAGCTCGCCGTTGGGCGAACTAGTCGGTACAAAGCTAGCTCGCTGTTGGACGAGCTAGTTGGGACGAGGCTAGCTCGCCCAACGGCAAGCTAAGCCGGCTTGCTTAGCTCGCCGTTGGGAGAGCTAGTCGTGACCTGACTTCTCGCGTTTTACGGCGGTTTTGGTTTTTCGTGGTTTTGTGCTTAACTCGGGCGATCTTGTAATCGACGTTTGTTTCGTTTCTCCGATTTATAAAACGATTTCTCGAGTTTTATAAAACGATTTATCGAATTTTATAAAACGATTCTTTGAGTTTTATAAAACGATTTCTCAAGTTTTATGTGACGATTCTTCGAGTTTTATAAAATGATTTCTCGAGTTTTATAAAATGATTTCTCGAGTTTTATAAAATGACTTCTCGAGTTTTATAAAACGATTCTTCGAGTTTTATAAAACGATTTATCGAGTTTTATAAAATGATTTCTCGAGTTTTATAAAACGGAAAATTCTTTTATAAAACTATTTCTTGAGTTTTATAAAACGATTTCTCGAGTTTTATAAAATGATCTCTCGAGTTTTATAAGACAAAATCTTCTTTTATAAAACGATTTCTTGAGTTTTATAAAACGATCTCTCGAGTTTTAGAAAACGTATTTTTATTTTTACTTTTGCGGAGACTTTTAGCCATTGATTCCGTCGTGACCGATTTTGACACCAACAAAGATAAAAAGCAAAAAAAAATTTGAAATATTTTTGTCCCTTTCTTGACTCAATAAAACCAATTTTTGAAAACTTTTTAAAGAGATCAAAACGGTAAAGTAGCATCAGTAATCACTCCCCCCAAACTTAAATCATACACTGTCCTCAGTGTATAACTAGTCGGAGTTAGAGCATAAGAATTAATAAATGTGTAACTGATATCGAAATTGTGAACGATATACCTGACCGATGTTCGTATCAATCGATGCTGAGTCACTTCCATTGATCTTCATTGATAGGGTAATGTCGGGCGATGTATACAGGGTCTCCTCGGTCGATAGAGGTAGTGATAGTGTAGCTAAGTTCCTAAAAACAAATAAAAACGAAAGTAATAAGTAAAAATAAAACAAAACTAAATAAGAAAATACCTAACAGTGAGTTGCCTCCCACTCAGTGCTTATTTAAAGTCATTTAGCTAGACTATGGAGGTATGGTGGCTAGTGAGGTGGGTTGTAGGTACTTTTTGGGAAACAAGTATCCTCCTTGTCTTGTGATTCATCAAACCATGAAGTTAAAAAGCTTCTTGTGGCTTTCTCGCATCTGGTAATACTAGCTTTCAATCCATGCACTTCAGTTTGGATCTTTTCTAACCACTCTTCTAGGCTGGCAATGATGTACTGATGATGTCCAAGCATGTTGTAGATGTGTTCTGCATTCAGCTGCGTGGTGTTGTGATGTGGGCTCTCGTTGGTCGATTCTGGAGGTTTCATATCGGTCGATGTGTTGTTGGCTTCATCGATCGATGGGGATGGGTGAGGTCGGCTGGCGAGCTGTCTTTTAATATCTGCTACCTCCTCTTGAATATCTTCCACTGTGCACTGTAATCCTTTGACGTCACTGTGTACTGGGAACCAATACCTGTCCAGTAATCTGTAATCTTCGTCACCACAAAACTCAATAGATTTGTAGATACCTCTTGTGGCTGCTTCTAGTTCTGCTCTGGTACAGTAAGCTGGTGCACGTGTATCGATCGATGGTCTGGGTGAGTCATTGATCGATAGCCTCTGTAAGTGACTCTCGATAGGTGCGTCAAAGGTTGTGTCGATCGATGTTGATGGTTATGCATCTGTCGATGGTCATTTCTGAGATTCGAGTTGTGCACGCAATGTGTTGACCTCTTCTTGTAGGGCTTCTCTTTCTTTTTGTGCGAAGTCATTGCTAGACGTAATCCATAGTATTTCTCCTCGAAGTCTCGATATGACCTTCTCCTGTTCTAGGCCCAATCCTGCTTTCTCCCAGTTATGTTCACTGGTCCTCTCATCCAGCATATCTCTGACTTCTGCTTCTGTAAAGATCTTGCAATTTGGAACTCCTTTAGCATATTGTTCAGCATGCTCCGGTAAGCAAAAACAAGAGCGCCCAAATAGTGAGGCTTTTTTCAGTAGCTTTTCAATGTCTTCTTTGCAGACATGGATGATATCTCCGTTGACCTTTCTGGCATAACCAGCTTCATCTCTGTAGATGCAGAATTCGTCTCTCTTTTCCCAGGAGAAACGACGAACTCCGTGTTTGAAAGCTCTCTTCCCAATCTCACGGTGAATATCGGTCGATGCTCGCGGAAATTGGTGCTGGTCGTTAGGGTAACGGGGTGGTTGGGTGTAGGGGTTGACTGGTCCATTGGGCATCTGAAGGATGTCTGCAACATCTTATGGGGATTTTGGAATGATTCTTCCATCTAGTGCTCGTGCATGACCTTCTGGATCCCTGAAAATACCATATGCATCCGGAATTAGTGAAGTATAATCAAAAGTATGTGTTAGTACCTCGGATGGTGTTGATGTGGTATCGATCGATGGTTGAGCTGGGGCATCGGTCGATCTGTTGTGGAACATGTCGGTCGATGGCTGGTGCTCCGTGTCGGTCGATACGGGTGATTTAGGACGGATCGCGGATGGTAGAGGTGTTGTATCTACTGCAAAACTCTCATGATAACTGCTCGCCCAGCTTCCAATCGAGTAATCTCCGTCTTGTGGTTCGTGTGGAACATAGACTTGTGCGCAGTAGGGTTCCTTGCTCGTTGATTCAAAACGTCATTTGAGCAATCTGGGTTGGGGTATATTGGTCGATGGGCTAGGATTTGCATCGATCGATGGTCGGAAGATGAAAGATGGGAGAGGAAGTCTGACTTCGTATTCTCGAAGAAATCTATACTCTGTGGCTCGTTCCTCTTCATAATCGGCATCGTACTCCTCCTGAGTAGTGATGCTAGCTTACTCGGGCATGTAATGATCGTTGTCCAAATCATTGGTGCCAAAATCGCCGTCTGGAAACTCTTCCTCGATCTTCTGGAATAACGTATCGATCGATGACCATGTATATTCATCGGTCGATTCGGGTCGCCTGGTATCGGTCGATGGTAGAGGGCTATCATCGGTCGATGGATCTGGATCGGTTTCATACTCAGCCGTGGAATCGTACTCGTGGGCACAGAAACATGTTGCTATGAGGGCTGGGTTCTTCATTCTTGGAAACTTGATGAATGGAACAGGATTGTAGTGGATGGTAGGGTTGATGAGGGTGAGACAGAGTTTGTTGGTTGATATATCATGGATTTTACCCATTTTCAGCCATGATTTATATATGTTTTTGGAAACGAAAGGATACTTTTAGTGTCTTTTTAGAGCTTTTATAGGTTCAGGTACTCACTAGTGTAAAACATGCATTTTGGAGCTAAATTGGATACTTTATGAAGATATGAGCAAAACGATGAATAAGCTATCGACCGATGCACATTAAGAGCCATCGACCGATAGAAGATTACCCGTATCGATCGATATATGTCATTTGACATTGATCGATACATAAGTTATCCAAGCGATTAAATGAAGATTAGAAGCCCTAATTGCTTCACAAGAGTTTTAATACTTTACACACTAAGTCCCTGGCCGCCTGTTAGGCTATATTAAGAGGGTTTTGTACTACTTTGGGTAGACAATCTCGAAGACCTTTTAGACCTAATAAGGAGAAGCATCTAGCTATCTTTTGAGAAGAGTTTTGATGGAGAGAGAGATCTGAAACTACAATTACAGAGAAGATCTTGAACTCCCTTTTTACTTATTGTTTCTTTTTATTATTATCTTAAAGTATTATTCAGACCATCATGACTTTGTCTCTCATGAATATGTTTGAGTAGTCTTTCTTGTTAGATTTAGGTTTCTCATTAAGGTTGACTCATGCATTGAATAGAACCATTATTAGGGTGTTTAAAATATAGTTCTCAATCTAGTAATCAATGAATGCTAAGGCCAAAGATTGATCACCCTTACCTCTGATATTAGGGTCAATTTGGACAAGCGATAGCTTGACAAATCCCCTAAGTCTAAGTTAACTTAATGAAGACTAGATACCCCATTCAAACATACCTCTACCACTCGCTGGATGCAATATCGATCGACGTGGCGACAGCCGTGTCGACCGATATAGCGGCTTTAGAATCGATCGATAGTATCGACAGAAAAATCGATCGACATTCCCTACAGGTTATCGGACGATAGTCCTAACCCTAGATCCAGTGGAGTTAATCCTTAAATTCCTTAAAAGTTTGAATCTAGAACTATGAATAATAAAAACCCTTACAACTTGCATGTATGTCATACCTGAGAAAATACCTAAGTTTAACTACCTTCTTCCTTCTTAACAAATCAACCAATCAATCAAGCAATTATTTGCTACCTTTTAAGTTACTGTTTAAAATCTTATTGTCTAGCTTTATTTCGAAGACTTAATAATCTGTTGTGTAATTCTAGAGTCTCTGTGGATTCGATCTCTAAGTACTACAACTAAACCTCTTGTTTGAGAGAGTAATTCACTCCTTAGGGTTAAACATTTGAGTGATATCAAATTAGGCGCCGTTGCCGGGGACTCTTTCTTATTACCACCAGATTTAGTTTAGAATACAGTCTAGAATTTTATTTATTGTTTACTTAATTATTTTTCTTCCTTCTCTTATTTGCAGGGAACCAAAGATGGAAAAGACATATTTCGGCCAAACATCGAGCGATGACGTGATGCACACATCGAGCGATGACGTGACGCCCACATCGAGCGATATGTTGACCGAGGAATCGATCGACATAATCCAACAAACATCGATCGATAATACCGAGCCGGAAGCAGGTAAGTCTTTACTTACCGATTTAATTAATGAGGAAGTAGTCCCAAACGAACCAATAGGTCAGTTATGCAATGAATTTACAGTTAAACAGGGGACCGAAATCTCTGTCAATAACCATCCATCTTCAATTGAAGATGTTGAAAAATTGCAAGATTACTTAGATCCCATTAAGACCTATTCCAATAGGTCAGCTATCAAGCTACCAGAGGATGAAGCAAATAAGTCTACACTTCATTTTGACTACATCCATCTGGTACAAAAGAACCCCTTCTGTGGCTCTGTCTCAGACCACCCCCATGAACACCTAGATTATCTAGAAGGATTCGCACTCAACGATAGTAATCGTTGTAAACTTTTTCCTTTTTCCTTGGGGAGGGAAGCCAGAGATTGGTTAAAACAAATACCAGCAGGATCTTTAACCTGCTGGAAAGATATTCGCACTGCTTTCATTAATGAGTTTTTCAATGAAACTCGAAATTGGGACGTGCGACTTAAACTCTCCACATTCCTTCAAGGCCCACAAGAATCTTTTAAAAATGCCTGGACTAGGTTTAATAAGTACCAGCGAGATTGTACCCACCATGGTTATCTTGAACCAGAGCTTCTTAAATTCTTTTACGGAGGTCTCGCGTTAGATTATCAGATCACGCTAGACAACGCGAGTAATGGAAATTTTAACTCCAGGACCTCTGCAAAAGCGATTTATTTGATTAAAAACATAGCCATGGTTAAATCTTATGAAACTAAAGATAGAGAACGAGGAAGTAGATCCAAGAACGAATCTCAATTAAACGAAATTAGGCAATCACTAGATTCCCTTCACTCTCTCATTAGGAGAAAAGATTCCAACGTGATCAACAAGGATATCCATTCCATTGAGCAAACTTTCCTTAGACCAGGAAATCCACAGGAGTATACTTTTAACATAGATAGTTTTACCCAAGGCTACGACATTTCCATTGGACTAGAAGGGAAGGTCAAGGCTAGGATGGACCACATTTTCACAAAAAGTCAGAAACTAGAGTATACCCTAGATGCCAGGTTAGACAGCACCTACTGCGAAATGTCAGAAAAACTTGACACTTTACATGAGAGAGTAAGGAACCTTGAGAGCAATATTGCCCATACCGCAGAAGGTATCAAGAGAGAAGCAGGATGTCTACCGGGGAAGACCGATACAAACCCGAGACGTCACGTAAACGCTGTAGTCTTAAGAAGCGGAAAAGAACTAGCTCCGATGATTAGGGAGAACACTCCTTTGGGAGAAATCGCTAAAACTCTGAAAGCGGAAAAACCCATTCCTAATCCCATTATACTCCGTGACTTAATGTCTAACGTCCCTCAGAACAAGGCAAATAAGGAGAACTCTAAGGAAACTGAGGAGCCAGTGATCATTCTCGATGAGGAGGAAATTGACGATGTCGATCGATGCGATAATACCAATATCGATCGACATACACCGCCAACCTCAAAAGAAAGATACCCACTGGACCGACTATAGAACGGGTGTATAACACTCTACCTCCTTATCCTCCCAAATCTAACTCCACGCACAACAGGGATAAAGAAATCTGTAGACGGACTTTTGAACGCCTTAAGGTAGAAATGCCACTTATTGAGGCTCTCAGAATTTTGCCAACCATAAGACAATATGTCAAGGGAATGACAACCAAGAGTTTTTCGGAAGAAAAACGCAGTGTCATGATGGTGTCTGCAGAAGCTAGCGCTATAATCCAGACCCCTGAAAAGAGACCCGATCCTGGTAGTTTTGTTCTCAAAAGTACAATTCGAGACAAGCTATTCCCAAGAGCACTCTGTGATCTGGGCTCTAGCGTAAACCTGATGCCGCATTCCGTTGCCACATCGCTTGGATATTCCGAGTTTACACCAGCTAACATCCAATTAGTTCTCTGACAGACCATGATTTTGACCCGCTTTTGGTCATATTTTCTATATGTTTTTATTATAATTATCTATGTTTTGGAGTCTATTAGGTATGTTTTCAGGTTCAGGAGCATTTTGTGGTAAAGTGATGATTTAGGTGCCTTTTGGTGCTTAAAGAAGAGTTTTCCAAGATGACTATAAAGATCCGATATAAGAGATACATATCGATCGATACACACCCTGTGTAATCGATCGA